>WEIT01005663.1:138775-150780 GCA_013389985.1 Dryoscopus gambensis
TCCAGTCATCATTACTCAGCAGCAGGTCACGATTTATTAGTCCATTCACAATCTACTGAGCCCAAAGCAAAACGTGCCAAAGACCACACGTTATTTGTCTCCTAGAACTAAATCAGTTTCCTCTGCCCTCTTGATTCTTCTGTTTCCCTCACAGCTATTGATTTAGATTGTGGAGGTATTTACTAGGCTTTTTCTGCGCAGAGGGTGTTTTTTCTTTCTCTTCTTGCAAACTTTTTTCACCCGTGAAGACCATGTGGAAAGTTGAACACTACTGGCAGGTGTCTTTCCATGGATTACTGATTCCTGTGCGAAGGTGCTCCATCTGGTTCTCAAAATAATTTTCATCAACTGCAAAGCTCTCAGAAATATGCCAGAGCAAGTCCACGTGATAACAAAAACATGTGCGTTTTCATGTACATGCAGTGCACACACCAATCTGGTACTCAGAGCTGCATATGCCTTTTCAGTGTAGGTGTGGTAATCTTGTAAGATGCCCGCTACTCAAAACTTGAAACCTCTGGATTCTTCCAACTCTGCAAGGCAAAGCACACACACAGACATGAAAAGAAAAAAGTGAATAAAATAAGTCACAAAACAACTTAAAGATACTAGTATTACTGTTACAGTAATCAAAGCAAAATGATTAAGGATTTTATATTGGACTCCCATAAACTATCTATATTATATATAGATAAAAACATTATTCAGACATACGGATTTGATATATTTGTATTTGGTATACACACAAAGACGAACTACAAAATTTTCTTTTTTCACTTTCAAAATTCCCAAAGCATTTCACAATGGACATGTATAGCTAATGAAATGATGAAATGTATCTGGGAAGCATACACTGGGGAGGGCAAGGGGGGAAGCTTTCCTCTGGTCACAGTCTCTGGGGCAAACTCTTTAATAAAGATTTCACAGCTTCAGAGTGAGGATAGGGAAGAGAGATGTTAATGACAGAGCAGGCACAGAGTTAGACCCTGAGGCACACAGACCTCTGGACATTATCTAGTCCAACCACTGCGTATCCAGGTGACTTCTGAGTATCTCCAAGGATGAAAATCCTATGAACTCTCTGGGCAACCTGTGCCAGTGTTCAGTCATCCTCACAGCAAAATGTTTCCTGATGTTCAAAGGGAACCATCTATGTNAAAATTAAAGCTTAAAAGTCTGAATCAATACAGATGAATTTAAAAACTATTCAAATCCTGCTTAAATCTCCATTTGAAAAAGGGCAGAAAAATTCCCCAGAGTCACTTTTATACAGAAGAGTGTAAATAAAGTACAAGAGACGAAGCAAAAGACTATTCAGGATATTCCAGAAGTTGTATCCGAAGTGCACACGTATGCACAGTTATTGCATCTACACAGTTACTCCTAAAGAGAGCTCATTTAAATTCAGAGCTGCATTCATAACATTCATCAGAGCTGTAAAAGAGTCTTGTTTTTATTACATAAAGCACTATACTAACCTCGTGTTTCCTGTAATTAAGCACTTATTTCATTCTAGCATAGACATATTAATAAGATTTTTTTTTTTTTAAGAGAATAGATAAGAAAGCCAATTTATAGATACAAGGCCAAAGTTGTTACATAGTTTACAACATTGCACAGTTGGCTGACTTATAAGAAACACTGTCCGTGAGATTCGGTGAGTCACTGCAAGACCTCTTCAGCACTACAACTCACTGAAGTTTTAAAAATAATGGCTGCTATTAATTTCTTTTTCATCATGACAAAATGTTGATATGAGAAATGTCACCTTTCCAAATTTCTGGTGCTTCTCAATTACAGTCCAAAGAAATTCATATACAGGAAAACACAGAAAAACTTTTAGAGTACAATGGTTTGTAGACAAACTTCTGCATTTATCCTATAAGCAAACTTCATCCTCTGAAGGATCAGTGCCATTGTTTCCATACCCGCTGGGATCTTCCTAACAGACATCTGCATTCAAGAGTTGACATTTTATATTAGCAGCATGAGTATTATAACAGAAGCCTTTACTAAGGCTTTGAAGAGAAAAAAAAAAATGTTTGCTGAGAAAAAAAGATCCCTGAAATATCAGAGCAGAACGAGGTAAGCACTAAACAGAATTGTTTGAACTGTACAAGAACCATGAGTTTACAAGTGGATTTTAAAATACAGGTAACTACAGATGCAGTGGCTTTGCATAAAATCTGTATGCAATTTCTGTCCTTATTCACTGCACCTAAGATTAACGAGTTTGAGAAAAGGACTCATCTCCATCTTGGTCAATAACCTTCTCTCACCTTCGTCCCATTTACCATCACTTTCAAGATTAGACAGACCAAAGTCTTCTCCTCTTAAAAATATACTAAATGCATTAGAAATGCTGGACAGGGAGAGATGAAAATCTAAAATAACTACAAAAGTAATAAAATCAGCCATCATTCAAATGCATTATTCATATACTTTCTCAATACAATACAACCTATGAGAATATTTTACCTTTAAATCACTAAGGATTGACACTACCTTTATGTTCTATTCAGAGACAAGAAAAAAAAGACTTTTAAAACTGTAGTATCAAACATTCAAAATACAGGTTGAATTAAGATTACATATATCACATATATTATATAGTAATTCTTTCCATTCCCTTCTTCATTTCCATCCAGTCTGTATTTCCCAAGAAATAACCTAATTAAAACATTCAAGTGCTAGTCTTCCCTCTAGAAAATCAGTAATTTAGACACTCCCCTTCTGCTGCCATTACAGCAGTCTCACAGTTCTGCTCCTTTTGATATGTTGAAATCAAACTTTTTGTCTTGTTTTCCCCACCACAGAACACCAGGGTAATGGCTTTCACCTCTATTATGAAGTGTGAGCAATAGCAGAGGATAAAAAGCCTGATAGAAGAGCTGGGATTTACCTGCACAATCTTACCACTAGTCCTAAGTCAGTTGGGGCTCACCATATAAAGAGAACTTGGCCTTCCAGATGGAACTCATTCAAACTAAATTTTTAACTGAAGATTTTTTATAATCAAACTTTACACACCTTTCCTTTCACAGCAGTGCACAGACTAATCACAGAAGTACACCACAATCTGATTTTGCTGGTAAATTACTTCTAACACTACTAGTACAATAAATATCAACAAACTGCCTATTTTCACTCTCACTTAAAAAGTAGCTGAAAATATCTTTTCTCTGGATTTTCCCTTTAACAAGGGGAGATGCTACTTGAACTCATCCTCTAATACTGTTTTGAGTCTAAGCCCAGTGGTGCAAAACATTTAAGTACAGACACCTAATGAGACAAAAATGTATTAGACCTGTGACACAGGAAAGCAGGCTCCACAAGTATTTTATTTCATTTTGTTTTGACAGCATAGCTCTTCTTAAATGCAAAACCCAGCAGCAAGTTATGTTACTGCATGACAGAAAATTTAGGTACTAATTTTTTAAAATGAGCTTATAAACAGTAGCTTTCCTATTGTAGTGTCAATATTTAACTCATCATTTTTATCTTCTGTTTCCATTAACTTATATAAAGTGTGTTAAGCCACAGTTGGACAACCAGAAAAATATTTGTTTGTTCTCATGCATCTCTCATTGAGGTGTCTCTTTTGTTGACAGAAAGAATTCATACACAACCAAATGTACCAATACTGCAGCAAGCTCTTCAGTATTTTATGTTTATTCAAACTCCTACTCTTCAAGGCTCCAGAGCAGAGAATCTGAAGGTGAGGATAAAAGGGGACTGGGAAGGGAAGCAAAGCAAAGAAGGAAAATTAAAGTGAGTACACACTATTTCTAAATTATTATCTCCAAAAAAACGAAACAAATAAGGACTCACAGCCTGCTTTTGGAAGATTCTGACTGCCCAAACATCTTAAGGAAAGAAATGTAAGATAAAGAGTTTTTGAAAAGACTTTAGGATTTTTCAGCCTAACCAGATTTCTTTCCTGTCAAACCTTCATAAGGTCAAAGGAAACTCTAGTTTTCCCTCCCTTTACACTCTAAGAAGGAAAAAATGTACATCAGTGTCCACAAAGAGAGCGAGGTATTTTAAAAGTGCCAGCCACAACTGGTTTGGCACAAGCTGATGGCAGATGATCCCACCAGCTATCAAATGGGGACTGTGGGAGCAACCTCCAAGGTTACTGCGGAACACAATTGGCACATCCTGTAACAGAGTCGCTGTATTACAGCCTAAGTACTGTAGAGACAGAAGCTGGTAAGATGATACAATTTGTTGTTTATTTAGTCCGCCTTACAAATTAACAAAAATTATTAAATAATCCTATAAAAAAAAGAAATTAAATTTTTAAATTATTTAACAAAACTAACTACATTTCTAAAAAGCCTGAAAAAATATTACCTGGCTTGCAAATAAAAGACTTTTTTCCACTAAAAATGGGCTGATTCCGTGGGGAAAAATGTAATTTTGACCTGAATAGATACTGGTTTTCCTCTGCTTTCACTCACATCTTCTAACTATCTTTACTTTATTCACCTCCCATTGTGACATAAGTCAGTGAGGTTAACACCTTCCTTGCATATTACAGAGCAATACAAAATTAATTTGGAGGATGTGATTCTAAATAAATACTAATAAGTGGCTGAAAAAACGTGCTGTACCCCAAGAAAAATGAAGGGTGGAGATGAAAAGTAATTTAGAAGATGCTTGATTTTTGTTGTGGTTGCTCTTAAATGGCTTTCTCTCCACAGTATTTGTCCTTATGTAACTCTAGAAGCTCTTCCCCTGCCTGGAGACAGCCTGGGCAAGACAGTCATTCACGTTAATCAGAGATGCAGAAAGATCTGCAGCTCCAGCACAGCTGCCCAAAACCAGACACGTAGCAAAGGTGTAATGCCAGGCACTGTGATGTGACACTGATAACTGCCAGCCCATTAATACAGACACTGTAACATAGTTATATGTATATATACATCATTAAGCAAATAAAACTGACTGAAAATTTATTTCCTGGCATATTGAGGGAAGTGAAGCTTGTATTTGAAGCTGTTCAGCAGACATTCATTGTGAATATTGACAAAATTTATTTCAGTGCAATACTCTGACAAA
Organism: Dryoscopus gambensis; assembly: GCA_013389985.1. Classification (NCBI taxonomy): domain Eukaryota; kingdom Metazoa; phylum Chordata; class Aves; order Passeriformes; family Malaconotidae; genus Dryoscopus; species Dryoscopus gambensis. The sequence continues at coordinate 143,840 of WEIT01005663.1, forward strand.
CTTACTACCATCTCCCCAAATTACACCCTCAGAGAAGTGAAAATTAAAAAAAGTAGTAGCTGAATGACCCTCCTGGGTTCTTGTAATAGTGGAGAAGGCAATGTATCTATGTTGCATACATTTTTTTAAAGTGCAAGAACTTTTTCATTATTGCTCTTACATGAAAAATAAGAGAAACATTTGTATTATTTCTAGAACTATTATATATATTACACTTTCAATTCTTGATGCTAGACCAACAGATTAAATGGGAGGTAAATTTAAAAACTGTTAGAAAGAACACTCAAGGAACAAATTTTAAAGTGCCTTCTGGAAAATATGTTTCAAGAAAAACACCTACAGTTTTTAAGCAAACTGTTAGAAACTACTAATTGTGAGTTGCCAAATTTATACACGTTCTCCAAAAGGTGGAGGTCTGCAGATGTGAAATACAGCAGGTTGTTAAAAATCCTGCCTATGCAGGCAGTGAGGTAAACAGTCATGCTGTTTACAGGGAAAAGAAGTTAGAAAAGATAAAAGTACTGCAGAACCAATCCAGTCTCAAATCTAAGGGGATTTGAGATATCTGATCCTACCAAAACACGCAAGAAAGAATATTCAAATTCTTATTGTTCGGTTTTGAAACATTTTCTTTAACAACTATATACTTTTGTTGAATAAATAATATATCCATTTGTGAAAGAACTGACCCAAGTCCCTTTAATCAGTTACTGGTCAAACAACGCTCATGGGAAATTTCTGAGTCAAACAATGCTAGATCTGTTATGCTTATATGGTAGGGAAGCAAACCAGAAAAATAATTGAAGGTTAGACTTCATGATACAAAGCATTCAGCTACAAGACAAACAAGGTACCTCTGCTCCCACCACTCTAATCACTTCCTTCTCAACCCCTACCATGGCACACTATGCTGCTCACTTAAGCCAGAACAACCATTCAAGGTGCTACAGTCTGAATATCTGAGAAATGATCCAATAAAAAATTTTAGAAATTAAGATTCATAACTTGACCAATATATACCTGGCTTACTAGATTCAGCCACACTCTCAACTTCCCTTGTGACAAACCATATCTCTTCTGCCTTCCCTAACACAAAGCACCAGCACTCTTTCAATCATGTAGTTCAAGAAGCTGACCTTGCTGAGAACTTACTCTCCAAAAACAGCAACTGATTTTAAGCAAGTTTCCCTTACTGAACTCACCATGCACAAAGGGGCTGGGAAATGTGGCAATAAATTTCAATCAGTTTGAACTGTGCCCAAAAGTTTTTGCTCTTTTAGGCTGAATCAATCTCTGACACAGTCCCAATGCTGTCCCACATTTAGCTGCACCGGCAAACTGGAAAAGGTACAAAACAAGTGAGAAACAGAAGGGAGGAGTACTTGCAACTAGTATTGCCACCTGAAGGCTATTGATAACAAAGTTTGGACACAGAATATTTCTGAACACAGGGGTTTGTCCTTAGAAGAAAGGGAGACAAAGTTTTTCTTCTTGAGGATGAATTTAAGATGGCTTGGATGTCCCAGAGCCAAAGCTACCCATCAGCCACGAAAATATGCCACACTGTCAAATAAACAGAAGTAAGCAGAAATATCTCAGGCAGATGTTGAAAGACCTGTTTCAGAAAATAAAAATGCACAAATAAAACACACTAGCCTTTTAAAAAGCTGGAGATTCACACCACTGGAAAACACATCCAAAAGCTTTAGAGATTCAAACAAATGTGAAGGGTGACCAAGAAATTTCTTACAGTTATAAGCATCAATCTTCTTTCTCAAGAAAAGGCTGCAATCCTCACAGCACAGAGAACCTATAGACAATGTATACTTCACCAAGCACTTCCTTAAAAAGCGGCAACAACTGTATCTCACTAATAACATTCAAAGACCTTCATGGGAAGGAGCCCCAGCTCTCACCATCTCTTTTCCATTGAACTGACTGTGCTGACCTTGCCTGTAATTACAGAGCAATTTCTTTCCCGTAGGAACATTCTGCAGCCTGCAAACATCCCTCGAGTCTGCAGCAGTTCCAGCTAGTTCCTAATTATCTCCAATATCTGCCCACAGGCTCTTTAATACTTCCTTATGAACACGCACTGAACTTTTGATATTCTCCTCAAAAATCCCAATATACTTCTGTATGTGACACATGCACTACCACACTGGAAACAAAAAATAACATTAAAAAAAAAAAAAAAAAAAAGAAAGAAAGAAATGGGAGGTGAAGGGAGAGAATAACAGAAGTCATCAGGTTTTAAAATTCAGAAAAGCCTCATAAACAAGAACTATTTTTATTGGACAGCAAGACATATTTAAGTCAGAAACCTGATAATTGCTGAGAAGCAGTGCGAGTGCAGCATGCTGCAGCAGGGAGGGAGCTCCTGGTGATGCCTGCAAGCCACACCACAGGTGTGAAATGGATTGTGGGTATGAGCTATCCACCCCCAGCCCTGTGCTCACCACGGGCTGCTTGGCTCGAGCTGTGAAGCAAGGCACTTCTCACAGAGACCTTCAACAGGTTGGAGATGCGTGTGTGTGTGTGTGTATATATATATATAATATATATATAAAAAGACAGGAGTTGCATTTTTCAAACAATTTGGGTTTCTCAGTCTTTGGCTTTGGGATGAAGAACTTAACTTCAGTCCTGGATGTCCCTCAAATGTGCCGTAACTGAAGATTCCAGTCTGTGTTTGAGTACCTGCACTCACCTCACAACCACTGCTTAGAGGTCCAGATGCAGAGCAGGGATACTTTGCTCTTGCAATAAAGAGATGCAAAGCTTAAGAACAGCTTCATCTCCTCCCTCTACCTGTCCTCTTTTGCTTCAAGTTCCATGCCTTTTTCTCATGGTTCTGGAAGGTTGTGTCAAGACCTCTCGGTTAAAGGAGGAATATAATATAATGGAAACAGACTAACTCAAGGAGGGGTTGCTTTAGAGGCAACCTTGATAATCAAGAATCACTGAAGAAACCTTTGTAAAAGTCAGGAGCTTTAAATGAATGCTTGGAGCAAAGCAAAGACTTCTGAAAGGAGCTGTTTCACTACCAAGAGTCAGAGGGCATGAGATAAGCTGCATACACACGTCCTGTTAGGCGAACCATGTTTTTGTTTTGCTCTGCATTCATATGCCAAGTGTTGACTGGCCACTTGTCCAGGCAGAAGCAAGGAGGTCAGCAAGACACGGGTGTCCACCACGCACAGTCATGTTCTGGTGGGTGAGCTGAAGGCAGATCTGCATGTAGGTAAATTCACAGAGCAGTCTTCTGTCCAAGCAGTTTTATTTTGTAGATGTCTTCACAATTCTCTCTTCATACTGGCCTAGCTAGACATATGAAACATCTAAGTAGATATATTAAAATACGAAATTTTAAAGTGGGGATAAGAAATAGCAGTACGCTGTAGTCACCAATAGCTCTACCATTCCTCATGCATGACTGGGACACTACAACCTTTCTATTAAGAAGTCCATAATAGTTAAAAATTGCCAGTTACAAAGGTATTCAGTGGGAGGACAGCTATCAGTGACTGTGTATTCTATTTTCTTAAACATGAAAAATAAATGTGTTAAAATGATCACAGATGAAAATGAATGAACAGAAAAAGATTTTCAAAAACCCCAGAAAAGCATATTCAAGGAGCAACATGAGTTATTTTAAGTAGGAATTCTGAATATTTCATTCAATGCCCTCTGTACAACTACCAGATAGTGGTTCTTCTAACTAAAATCTTTACAAAATCAAGAAAATGCTCTTCCATTGAACAAGTATTCACGTTTCATCAAGAAAGTCAGCATATGTTGCAAATTAGTGTGGGTTTTTTGAGGAAAAGTAGTATTCTCATTACTTGGTAGCTAGCAGTATAATTAATTTTATTCTGTTGTTTTTAATCCCCAGGAAGTTATATAAATACAGTAATTGTCAAACTACTTGGACCAAATTATTTCTCTTCCTCAACAGAAAACTCTCAATGCCTCTTTAAACGCATCTTTACCTAACCTGTGCTTAAAAGCGTTTTTTTTGTAAAGCTCAGATTCAGAATCTACAAAGCATGAGAATCAAAAGGGAAGATTCATCATCGCAGTTAAATCTGTATCTTTTCGATATATACTCGCACAGAGCTAAATGCATTCGCATACAATTAAAGCTAAAGTTATGCATGACTAAACAAGAGAAAGAATGCTTGTGTGGAGTTTTTTCCTTTGGATTTTCTTCTTTCCCATTGCCAAGTTTCACCTTGCTGCCTTTCCCAAGGAACACAAGGATCTTCTGAGGAAGACAGTAAACTTTTCAAAATAGCCAGAGGAAAGATTGATTTGGTTGAAGAATATCAGCTTCATACATTTTGTACTTCATTTTGGAAACTTGGATTTGGGAAAGTAATATGATTGCATTTAGTAGATAATGTGCTACTTAGCAGACAACTTCTGCTGAACCTGACAAATATAGGTCGGAGTCCTGCAATCACACTTCACTCAAGCACGCTTTAGTTTTTCCAGATAAAAATAATAGTAAGACAAAAGCAATCTGAGGTCATTTCATAACATAATTTTGACGTAAAATTTTATAGCTATAGTTACTTTTTTCCTTCTATGCCTAAGACTACTATATATTTAGACAAGCCTGTTTCAGTACATTATTTTTTTAGTTAAATAAGGAGTCCACAAAGTACCTCCAGAGCTGTATGACAGCCCAATATTTACTATGCTAAGAGCTATTTTGTGAAGGGGTGAAGAAACAGAACAATCAGAGAAAAGAAACAGCATATAATCCATGCTGACCATTCCCTCTGTAAAACTCAACATCTGAAGGTTCAACATCTGTACTGAAGGTTCCTCTTCTGTATTAAAAAAGCCTGCTTGCAAACTCTTCAAGCAAAATTCTGCTGCTTTTTCCGGTAAGCAGCTTGGCAAGGTAACATCATAATCTTGCAGTGTCAGTCATCCCCTTGAGCTTACAAAGTCTATTAAAACAAATTACATGAAAACATCTTTTTCAGGATTTCAATTCAGTAGCTTAAGAGGATCAGTATATTCCAGTTTCTTCTTAGATTCAAGGAACGTAAGACAGTGTGGTACTTCAGTGTCTAATGCTGCACTGACACCTTAATACACTACCATTAACTGTATTATTCACAGACCACTTAATATCAGGTTACTATGAGGAAACTATATGCTTTGTTGTTACCTCTATTAGCTAGATTGCAATGAATTCAACAGTTCAGCATCTGCTTGAAACTAACATTACATTGGTCTGTAGTAGATGGATGCACACGACAAACATTAGAGAAAAAGGTTAAAATACAGTATTTCATAAAGTGTTTTTATACAAGGCTTCTGAAATTAGGTAACTTAGAAATAATACTGTAAGAAAATTCTACCCCAATAACTAAAATTATATATTACTTTTCATTTACTCTTCTGCTGAATGACAGCATGAAACAAAGATGATGAACATACAGAAACTACAATATCAGAATACAAAAATTCTATTCCTAGCTATTAAAAGAATACTTAAATTAAATATGGGAAAATCTAGTTGCTCAGTGACTCTAACACCTCAAATAATACCTCACAGATGCTGATTTCATTGGATTGTCAACCTAACAATTCACTACTGGGCTGCTTGATTAAAATTATGCAAGATATATAAAAAACAAACAAAAAAATGCTATTCTTAATACATAATCCACAGATTATGTTTGCCTGAAATCAGTCTATTTCTTTTCTAAAAAGACATAAAACAAGACAGTATATGCAAAGATACTGCCTTGTTTATACCTGTATACCATCACAGCAGAGTTGTTTTACTGCTGCTGCTATTTCTCCTTACTCTATGTTGTAACGTATTTCTTTTGTAAAAGGGGCTGTGTAATGTTTGTGTCACTGGTCAAAACACAATGTGGAAAGGTTGCTAGCATTATCTGGGAGGAAAAAAAAATTAATAATCCACTCGTTACATTCCTAGGATGAGGAAGTCAGTGTATTAATAAAACCACAAAGCCATAAAACAGTGGAAGGAGATGGCATACACTGTTCCAAGAATGTTAAATAACCCTAATATAGAACTGAATGGATAAATGTTCCACAGTAAGCTTGCAAAAAGCTAACCCCTAAAGGCAATTATCATATAGGAACAAATAATTTTACAAATTAATGCACCTGAGAGATATGTAATATGTCAGTTTTATCTTCATTCCCCACAGCGTCAATTCCACAGTAATCCTACCAGAATCTCTCACTAAGAATTGGAATAAATAACATTTTACTGATGGATAACCCATAAAACAAATATTCCGTTCTTTCCTGTCAATCCCTACTGTACACAAAGTCCTTAAGCAATTTAGCCACAAAAAATCCCACACAAATGTGACATTTAAGGGGCCTGCTAACAAACCCAGAATTTCTTCCCCGTTCTCAGAAGTGATCAAAGTATACCACTAGACCTAAGAAACCTCTAACACCTCTTTTTTGTTTCTATCCATGTAGACTGAGATATTCCATCCTCGGTATTCTAAGACAGCTATAAATTATCTCTAAAGCCTATCTGGTCTGTTTAATTATCTTGAATATATTTTTTTATTTCTATTGGATAAGTAGATAGGAGACAGTATTAACAAGTTTCATGGATGTTTTCCCCCCCTTTAAGAGCAAAATGTCAATGAAATAATATCATTTCCAATCCATACAATTTTGCTTCAGATGCTAATTGTAGGTAAACACTTTCTGAAGTCTTGTAACGAGTGTTAGAAAACAAGGCTGGAAAGTTATGTTATGTTGATTAAAGCTTGAGAGGCTAAAGCTCACATCCAAAAAAAATAGTTAAATTGATATTTCAGTTGACTGAAACCAGTAACATAGCTTTTTATAAATCTAACTCACAAGCTTTATTTTGCTTGCATGTTTACCAATTTTCATTTCAGATGAAGAAATCCATCTTACAG
>WEIT01005664.1:0-20851 GCA_013389985.1 Dryoscopus gambensis
CAGATCAGCTGATGCCAACTGATCATGGCCTAAGCACACCTGAATCTGGGGATAGGGATCACCTTTTCAGCTGGGACAGCAGAACTGGAATTCCCTTTGCTTGTTACACACGTTTCCCACTGACCTTCAGTTTGTGAGCCAGGAGTAGGGAGGTTTGTCTTAAAATGTCCACATGGCTCCTGTGCTTCTCCTGCAGCTCGGTGCGGCCGAGGTCTCCCTCACCTGCAGGAGTGTAGGGGATCATCACGAGGGGAATGTGTACATTGTTCCTGACTGCATTTTCCTTTCGAATCCTCCCTGGGCCTATTTTTGGAAGCCTCCCAAATCTGACATCTGCCTTTATTCCTGAAATAACTTCTCTGCATACATTTACTTCTACCATAACTGTAGAAGGAAAATGTCAGTACCTACGTCCTGTCAAGAAATGTGTGAGCATAAAGTCCTGCAAGTATTGGGAAGAGGCAGGACTTGAGGGTTTATGCCAGGAGAGAGAAGGAGTGAGGAACAATTCCTGTTCTAAGCCTGAATTCCAGAGTGTGGGTTATTGTCACTCTCAGTCCCACGGCTCCTTTGCTGCACTGACAGGATCTTCCCAGCCTTGTGACAAGGTTTCCCAAGTGACAAAAGTCACTTATTTGGGAACTCGAGCAGCATCCTGCGTGTCCCCTCCATCTGTACTGGATGCGGGCGGGTTCCTCTCTCTTTTGTCACAGGGGGACACAACCCCCTGGAAAAAAGCTTTCATTTTTAAGAGGGCATGTTTTCCATCTTGCTCCAGGTGCTTCTTTTTCACTGCTACTTCCTTATTGCACCTCCCCTGCCTGTGTGTGACAGTGCAGCTGATATTATGTTTACCAGCGAAATGTTCTTGGCCTGCTTGAGCTTCTCAGATGAATTGCTCAGCTTATGCAAACAGGTTGTGTGTTTATTCTGCGCTGTGCCACTGTCACAGCAACCAGAGTCATAAAAGAATTGAAGTGTGGGTCATAAATAGAAATAGGTTTAACTTGGAAACTTGAGATAAAATCTCTATCCAGGTCACCTGAATCCAAATGGTGCAGGATAAGGCCATGGCATGCAGAGTTTGTTTTTACTTTACACACCGAAGGGCCTTTAACACAGAAGGAGCAGAGATGTGGGCTTGTTTGCATGCCAGGATGGGGTTTGTGTTTATGTGGGTGTGAGTGAAATAAAGTATTAAATCTTTGAGCCTGCTGCAGATTTTCTATTAGAATGCTGCTCAGTTTTTATCAACAGCTTGATTGCAGATTTCACTTTCCTCCTACAGCAGTACTATAGGAGGCTTCTCTTAACCCCCTCCTTTTTCAGAGTCAAGAGGCTGGATGGAAATCTCATCCTTTATTTTGGTGATGGGCATTTCCTGGTTTTGAAGGGTGGTTTGAAAAGACAAAATCATACTAAATTATCTAGACATGCTAAATTGAGAATTCATCTTTTTTAGAAAGAATTCTGTTTTTAGCCAATCTGTCTAATTTTGAGGACTGAGTCAGGCTCATTAATGCTGATAGTTACTAGAGATGATTTTGTGCAATTTTGTGCAATGGAGTGGATGAAAGAGCTGTTTTTTTGTACAGGGGAGTTTTATTAGTGGTTTTAAGCAATATAACAGAAGAACAAGACAAGTGAACAATTCTTCAGTGGGTTCACAGACAGCACTTTCAAAAGCTCCTTCAACACTAACAAATAAGGTCATTCTATTAAAAAAAGTTACAAGCTATATTTATTGATACTAAACTGTCTGAGTAGCTTTTAATACTAATATCTGGGCCAGTCAGAAATGTGATCATCTATTTGGATATAATTTAAAACCTGACAAGTATTTTCAATTTGTGCCTCAAACTGAACCATGCTCTTGTTCTGCTCAAAGCCCAACCAGTGGTATTGGCCTCAAAGGGATTAAAAAGTTTTGATCTGTTTTCCTTCCTTTTGAATGTAATTTTCCTAATTGTGGCTATTTCCAGATGCATTTCTTGTGTTGCAACATCCTGCATTAAAGAAAATACCATCTGGCTAAACTTCACGTCCTTTTAGGTGATGATGAATGGCATTTACTGCCTACCCAGATAGCTTCAATGTGCATACACTCAGCCTCGTGAAAAAAATGCTATTTATTAAATCACTTTCCGCTGCACCTGCAGAATCTCAGCAAAGCCCCGTAGAATCTCCCTGACATATAATTAAAAAAGCCAGGCTAAAAGTCTCATTTTTCTAATCACTTGAAGCAAGGCAGAAGCATTTACTGCTGCTTTACTCAAGGACAGCTTTTTCTCTTTCTGCCCATGTCAGCAATCAGACCAATCCAGTCATTATAAAAATACACACTTGCAACTTCAGCTGTAAGCACAACTTTGGCTGCATTATTGCCCAGAGGTATATGAATATGGGGTGTAGATTGTCCTGAAATGCTGCTGTGGAGTGGAGCAGCAGATCCAGAAGGAATTGCCCCATTTGCCCCCATTTGGGCAGTCCTTCCCCTCTCCAAAATTACTGTGTTAGCTCAATTGCTTTATTATTTCGGGATGCTCTTCAGGTAAGGTGAATAGCTGTATTTCCACAGCTGCTGAATCAGGTCCTTCTCTCCTCTCTAAACACGTCTGGTATCCCACTTGTCACTGAAGAGTGGCTGCTTACCAAACAAGGGGATTAATGTGGCCTGTGCTGCTCCTGTGCATATTTTGTGTTTATATCTAAATCCTCTGGTGTGGAGGGCTGGCCTGAGTTCAGCTTCCAGCCAGATGTTGCAGCACATGGCAGTGCCTCACCCTGCTGCTGCCCCTTCTCACACGGAGCTGCAGCGCAGCTCTCGGCTCCCGATAGCAACAGAGCTGGGCCTGGACCTAACCAGAACCCTGAATTTCCGTGGAATGCTCCTTCTGATCCTCATCAATTATTCTAAACTCCCTCAGTCAATGACAACATGGTTGCAGACAACTGCAGAGGTGCTGGAAGGCAGGGCTGGAGCTCACTGGAGCTGTGGGAAATGCAAAACACAGCGTGGGATTTGGGAGGGAACACGAAGAGCTGCCTTAGCTCAACACTCTCCATCAGAGCACAATTAGCTGAAGCCATGCTGATGCACTTCTGTGCTGATTCCACTAATTTAATAGTTTCTCCTTCTTCCAGAAGCAAGAAGGCAGCTCCCTCTAGTGATATGAGAAAATATGTCAATCAGCACTTTAGGGGAAAGATGATACATGTAAAGATATTTCCCTTGTAGTTCAGGTTAAAATTCTGCATTTTAAGAACAGTGGGAAACATTAAATTCACTTTCCTAATACAAATTACTCAGAAGCAGTCACTGTGCTTAAGCTTCAACATTTAGAAAAGACTTTTTTAACAATTCATTTGAGCTTAAATTTTGTTATCTCTCAAATACAAAAAAAAAAAAAAAAAAAAAAAAAAAAAAAAAAAAAGTCTGGTCTGATGAAATGAGATTTCTGGCTCATTCAGTCCAGTCTGGTTCCAAGACCATTCCCTAGACTGTAGGAAGGGGCACAGGCAAAGTGCTGTATTTTTTTTTTAAATCATCTAGTTATTTATTTAATAGAAATACAGAAGTTTGGGTGCTGTGGCAGTATTCAGAGGACACGCTGAAGTAGCAACGAAAGTACAGCTCATTTCCTCAGCTCCCTGTGGGAGAGACCTGGTGGCTTGGCAGGAATGACAGGAAGATTTTACATACTGGTGCAATATGCAAATCTCTTCCCTATCAGCTCACTTGGTTATACCAAGTTTTGTGCCTAAACCGATTAGAAATTCATATAAGAGCAATGTGAAATAGTTCCCAGTGCTACCTGTGGAGACAATTTTTGTTCACCACAGCATGTGTTTATAGGATTTGCAATTCTGGATTTTATACAGGCTGTGTTTAAAAAGAAAATTCAACAATTCAGGACAAGTTCACTGTCTCACCCCAGGCAGTAAACAGATACAAATACTTTGTGAATCTCTTCTTCTCTCTGCTTTAAGATGTCTGAAACGAAATTTGTTATTTTGCCAAGTATGTTTACTACAGAAACTCTTTCCTTGGCACAGCAGCGGGTGGTCAGGTGACACGTGTCCCTGTGGAAGGTAAATATGTGCATTTGGCAGCAGTTGTAGAATTACACCTCATTATGCTGCGTGTGCACGGCGACTTCTGTGTCCTGTGAAAGGACCGAGCCAACTGCTGGGTGATGCCTCTGAGCAGACAATGCAGCCTCGAGTCTGAATGCCCTGTCCCTGCTCAGGGTGGTGACAGCCCCACTTGTGACCCATATTTCAAACCCGCATTGTGTCCCCCACAACAGTTCTGTGCCTCCTGTGCAGCAGCAGCAGGGCTATGCTGGGAGTGCTGCTTCCCAGTCCGGCCTTGGGCTGGCAGCTCCTGCAAATGCTCGGGGAAGGGGACGGCTCCTCCTGGCAGGGACACGAGGCAGCAGCTCCCATTGTTTCTGTGGTGAATAGTGGATGGCTGGGTCTTGCAGAATTGGGGCCCGTAGTTATTAATAGTAAATAAATAGGTTGTCTTTCGCGTAGGGTAAAACACTTCAGACAACGGCCTTGCTGCCCAATCATCTAAGATGCCCTCCTGGTCCCTGGGGGGTAGGGAGAAGCACAGTAAACAATGCTGGCTTCTCCACCACCCCAAAATCCAATATTATGTATAAAATGTTGTGAGGAAAACAATGAAGAATCCTTAATAAGAGCAAAGGCTTTTTGTAAGTACCCTCTTTGAGGAAAGGTTATCTGATCTTGTTCTTTTGTCTCGGAAAAGCCCTTAAAACAATGCACCATCTGCTCCTGTTTGGTGGGAGCAGGCAGAGATCTCTTCAGACAGAGCGGTCTGCACGCAACTGGTCGGCTTTTAACCCTTTCGACCACAAACTTTCCCTTGTTTCCGTGAGAACCTTTGCTCCGGGCAGAAGTGGTGATGTCCTGCACCCTGGCCAGCCCTGAGCACCCTGCAGCACATCCCTCCATTCCCCCTGCCCATATCCTGTGCCTTGATGTCTCTTGCTGTCCAAGGAGGACAACATCCCACATTGCTCAGATGGGGTAAATATGAAGAGTGAATTGGAAGGTTCCCAGAGACCTTCAGATGAAGCTGTGAGGTGCTGGAAATGTCTCTGAGCTAAATGGGGTTTGTTCCATCTGTAGCTGTCACTGTGAGCTGAATTCACACCTGTGACAGCACAGCATGGAAAAGGCAAAGAGTTTCTATTGCATTTTATGCAATTTTAATAATAATTTCATGTAATCTCTTAGACTGTACATGAATGTTTGAGAGGACAATTTTTCATGTACCCCTTTTTCATCTTTGAGATCTGGAACAGAACCATCTATTTGAAATTCCCCCTCATCCCAGAAGATTTTTCAGCCCTAGCCAGAACCATTAGCAAGAATTTTGTCGCAATGAGGGACCATTCATTCTATTGCCCCAGCACAAGAAGTACCTCGGGAGGGCACTGAGTGACCCTCCGGGAGATGCCACCTTACCCAAGTCCTGCTCGAAGCCGTCACTGCTCAGGGTGGCAGAGGGCTGGAAGCTCAGGCTGTCCCAGATTCTCAGGCTCTCTCCGGGAGACTGGTTGGCCATTTCCTCTTGGTTATGAACTTTCAAAATAGTCTCACATCCATAGTGATCCCTCCGTGCTGTGAGTTCTCCCTGCAGGCTGTGTCAAGGTAACGACAACAATTACTAAGTTTTTGAGACGTGTTTAAAGCAATCTTTTGAACTAAAAAAAGAAAAGGTTATTTCATTTTAACAGAACTGTTACGTTTTGTCAAACGGAAACAAAAGGCTGCCTGAGAAGTCATACCTGCCAATGTACAAAATCTCCTGTCTTGTACCTTGATGTTGTCAGGACAGCTAACAACACTCATTTTTACCTACTCTAATCACTGCTCTGAAAGAGCTGGGTATTTTTCAACCTGGTGGCAAACACAAACAACAACCTTGCAGGGTGGAAGCTTAATTTATGAGGGCTGCATTGTACAATCCGTGCCATTGTTGGGACTTGGTTGCACAATCCAGCTCTGAACCTTGGCAAAGAAATCTGTTTAGAAACACAAAGTACTGAGCTCTGTTCCAGTGTTTCTGGGACTTGTGCTGAGGAGGGCTCTGGCCCAACTAAGATATGCATACTTTAATATTTCAAAACAATGCCAGCACCAAGTCCCGCAGCCGAAGACCTCAGCTAACTGATTTTACTTTGTTCTAGTCTGTAACTCTCTGAGCTTAACTAAAAAGATTAGGAAATAAGGTGTGAAAATGGGCATTTATTGATCAAGCCTCAGCTGAACCACATGCAGGGACACTGAGACACTGAAATGGTGACAGATGTTTTCTTTTTTATACAGAAAAATGAATGTGGAAATTTTTTTTTTAATCGGCAATCAGCTTAGGGAAATCTTATTTCATTTTTCTCGTTAATAAGCTTTTCTTTGTTTTTCATGACCCAGAAACTGCTAAAACGATTAGTACAACTTCCACTAATGAGTCTTGGATGTAGTCTTTGGAAAGTGGGAGCAAAGGTGGATGAGAGAGAAGGAACAGAGGAAACAGGGATTTCTTAACAAGCAGTTCTAATATTCATTGGTTAAATGAGCTGAGTTTTGTCTCTGCATTTCTGTTGGGATGTTTTTTTAGGCATTGTTTTCTTTGGCTCTTGGGAAATGCCTGCTTCTGTTTGGGTCTGTGTCCTGGGAAGGGCATCAGTGGAAATCAATGCAGATTCTACAGAAAATACTGGGTTTACACAGGAGTGGCCAGCAATGCCTGCCCTCCAGACACAGCCAGCTCTGCATAAACCACCACAACTCCCAGAGGAGGCTCTTCGGGTTTGCACTAAAGATGAAGTGTTGCTGGGTCCACAGGAGGAGGCAGAGCTGTGATTCAACAGGTGACTCTCCAGCCATCACCCTCTGCCCTTGAGGCCACCCAGAGCACTTTCAAATCTGAACTTACAGCAAAAATGGTATGATTTTTTTGACTCTTGAGAATGTAGCCTCTTATAAAGGTAACTGGAACAAAGTAAGATGGAATTGCGCACACATTTTCTGGCAGTTTGGAGAATTCCCATCAGTGAGTCATTTGCATCAGCAACAAATCTCTGCCAGCCGCCCCTGCGGACGGCGGAGCAGCCAGGCATGAAATGGGAAAATTTCTCATGGAAACAGGCACCTGCAGGATTTCGTGCATGAACACGAGCTGCTGTTTTCAGAGCTATAATTAAACATGTAAACAGCAAACTGTGCTGTTGAAACGGGCCGTGGAGAAGGTCATGCTCAAGAGCGCTGGGTTTGGAGCACTGGGTGTTTTGTATTCGTGAATGAGGCCGGCGCACGGTCAGTTTTAACAGGTGGCTTTGTTCAGCAGAGCTCTTGGAGAGAGAGAACTCTTGGTCTGTTATAGCCAAATGTGGACTCGTAACTCCTCAACAGTGAAAGTCAGAGCACAGACCCAATTCAGCTGCTTTTACCATCACATTTTCTAACCCCGCTCCAGCTACATCAATGAGAGCTCTGCAGGAACAGGTTTACAAGGCCAAGAACACAGCCCTGACCCCTCCTGTTAGTACAGCCTGCGAGGTTTTGTGCGCAAGTCAAAGACACAGGCTCCCATCACTGCCTGCTGACACTCTGCACAGAGAGTTCGTGCACTCACAGTGCAAATGTTCCTGGAGCAGGAGAAATTATGGCCCTGGAAAGTTCCTCAGTAACCTCCGTGGCACCCTGGTGCTCTGTTATCCGCTGGCTTTCTGTCTGATCTGATCTGTAGTGAATCAGTTGATACCCAGTCAGCTTCAGGAGTGTCCAGGCTTCAGGAGAGGTGCAAAATTAGACTCTAGATTATATGCAAATAAAAGCTGAGGACAAAAGGCAGGCTTTTACTCTGAGCCTTTGTATTAATTATCTCCTTTACCAGTACCTAAGGAAGGGTCAGGCATGGGGTGGTCTTTCCTTTGTTTTGTCCCCTCACTGTCATCGCTGGTGCATCACAGGGAGCCCTCAGCCCACCAGGAGATGAGTTTGGAGTCATTCACAACACAGCCACACTTTCCACTTCTAATCTCTAAATACAGCGATATTTTATCTGCAAGTAGCTCTCCTCATCTTTTGAAGCAGCACTTGCAGGAGGGTTGTGATTTATTGTTTGAGAGGTTTTATTGGTGTTTTTTCGGTGATGCTCTGAGGACTTTTTGACTCTGGCTGCTTTGCTTTCTCAGTAATTGCATTGTTCAGCAGATCGGTGCAATCTGTCATATTTCTCCTTGGTTTGATCCTTGTCCCTTACAGCTGGGGGGCTGTTCCCGTTGAGCCCAGGGGGTCCTGCACCTACCAGCCATTCCTGTGAATTTGGGTTGTGTCAGGACAAGAGTGATGGACCCCACAGCTGCTGGGCTGTGCTCCCCAAGGTGCAGTGCAGACACAGCTCTGACTCTCACCACTGCACACTCTAGGTGCCTGGTGCTCATGTTTTATACATTTGCCATCTTCTGTGACAGAGCAGCTCCATAATCCTTGCAACTGATCTCTCAGAGCAGGAATCAGCCCAACCTTTGTGAGTGTGGTTGTGGTGCACAAAGAACAGGGGTTTAACTCTTGGTAATTCCAGTAATTGCTCCTCATAACTTTGGTAAGTTCATCTGTCTGGACTTATCTCTCCAATTTTCATTTTCCTTGTCTTTACTTTGCGCTGCAAAGCTGTAAACAATCTTCTCGAAAAGAATGCTGTGCCTAATATCCCACCTTCAGTTAAAAAGGGAAAAACCACTTTTTTTCCCACTAGAGAAGTTTAGCTGCGGGTAGTTTGGCCCAGGCAGCTCATTCCCAAGCACCATCAGAGTGCCCATGGCGCAGAGGCAGGCAACTCCTGCCTGGGCAGGATCCCACAGCACCAACTCCTCGTCCTTGTCTCTGAACAGGACACTGGGGACGCGGTGGCCAGTTTGCTGCACATATGTCCCTTCCTTGGTAATGCCTGTCCAGGTCATACCTAATCTTCCAGGGCTCAGGGGATTTATTCTCTTCGGGAAGACGTCTCTGCAGAGTCGTGTGTCCTCTGTGGGGAGTCTGGCTTTGTCCTTCTCTGTGGCTGGGCATGGACACGCTCTGACCTGCAGTTAATGTTTGACCCTTCACAGTCCCCCCCGTCACCAGAGAAGACCCCCTGGGCCAGTCTGCTCTCTAAGGCAGGCCAAATTCAAAGGCATTTCTCTCGACTGCTGTCTAGATTAAATATTTAATTAACGTAGGCTGAAAACCACCTACATTAATGTAATCCTTTTTCCTACACTTCCTGTTCCCAAACCAATTTTCCGCAATAATCACGCGTGTGCTGTCCAAGGAAAGGTGCTGTGCGTGAGCAGGTGTTGCTCGGCACGCACACAGCCCACAGAGCTGCAGTGATGGGAACCTTTCACCCACTTCTGTAGCAAAGCGAGTGAAAGCAGTTATCAGAAATTAATTTTGTAATTAATCCCCGCACGAAGGAAGCCGGGGAAGCTTTACCCGGTGCTCGCTCCGTGCCCGCGGCTGCCGCGCCCTCCGGTGGC
The DNA here is from genome assembly GCA_013389985.1 of Dryoscopus gambensis. Classification (NCBI taxonomy): domain Eukaryota; kingdom Metazoa; phylum Chordata; class Aves; order Passeriformes; family Malaconotidae; genus Dryoscopus; species Dryoscopus gambensis. The sequence continues at coordinate 9,561 of WEIT01005664.1, forward strand.
GAGAGAGCGTCATGGCAGGCGCGGCCGGGGCATCGCCGCTCCCGGGATCCGCCGCTCCCGGGGAAACCACTGCTCCTAAGGAACCCTCCGGGCCCGGGGATCCGCCGCTCCCGGGATCCACCGCTCCCGGAGAAACTATTGCTCCTCAGGAACCCACCGGGCCCGGGGATCCACCGCTCCCGGGATCCGCCGCTCCCGGGGAAACCACTGCTCCTCAGGAACCCACCGGGCCCGGGGATCCGCCGCTCCCGGGGAAACCACTGCTCCTAAGGAACCCACCGCACCCGGGATCCCCCCACCGCGCCCGGGGAAACCACTGCTCCTCAGGAACCCACCGGGCCCGGGGATCCACCGCTCCCGGGGAAACCACTGCTCCTAAGGAACCCACCCCACCCAGGGATCCGCCGCTCCCGGGGAAACCACTGCTCCTAAGGAACTCACCGCTCCCGGGATCCACCGCTCCCGGGATCCACCGCTCCCGGGGAAACCACTGCTCCTAAGGAACCCACCGCACCCAGCATCCACCCACCGGGCCCGGGGATCCGCCGACTCCTCCCGGGAACCCACCAGCCCCCGGGAACTCACCATCCCCGCTATTTATTTTAAGTCTGTGTGCCACACGTAGCAGTGGATAATATATCCTGCTTTGTTATCCACAGTTTTCCAGCTACACGGGATGGGGTTTATATTTCCTTTCTTACTTCTGGGAAAGCCTAGGCAGCAGAAGGGGAAGTGATGTGTCCAAAATCAGTGGTGAGGCCACAGATAAAGTTATGAAATGTCGTTTCACAGATGCAATGAGAGGAAAATGAAGCCTAGAAGACCCACTGCCCCGAGTCTGGCTCCAAGCTGAACTCGTGCTCCTTATTTTCAATACATGTGCATGAAGCGCATTTAGCAGAGAATAAAACATCCAGCTTTGTTTACCTTCTAGCAAGGAATCTGTGAGCTGGGGAGGCTGGGCTGGTTATTGGCTTTTCATGCCATACACTTATGTCCACCTTGGAGCCCTTATTCACAGGGAAACCTTTTAAAAAGACAAATGAAGACATTTAATAAACATGCTTTTCATAGAAATGAAATGGCCCAAGCTTTGGCATCTATTCACTGCCTACTTACGTGTGAGCACTTCACTTCCATACAGCTCTTCTTATCCACAGGTTTTTAACTACTTGGGGTTAGGTTTATAATCCTTTTACTTCTGGGAAAGCCTAGGCACCAGAAGGTGAAGTGACGTGTCCAAACTCGATGGCAAAGCCACAGATAAAATTAAGAGATGTAGTTTCACAGGTGCAAGGAGAGGGGAGGGAAGTAAAACCTAGGAGAGCCACTGCTCAGGGATTTTCCAAGACACAGTGCTTCCAATAAATAGGGAAGGGGAGATGAATCTTAACCTCTGCTTGTAGCTTTGAAAGACCTGGGCAGTGGCACCTGAGCACCCCTCTTGTGTCATGTCAAAAGGATTTACCTTGCAATGTGTTCCTCAGGTCTCCCCCAGGGCTGAGGTGCCTCCGTCCTGCACTGTGAGTGATCCAGGGCAATCTTTCCCTCTCAGCATTCCCACCAGGCAAAGGAGTCGGCATTTCCTTCTCTCTGCCCAGGGCTGTTGCTCCCTCAGTGCTGCCCACCAGGCCAATCCTGCCCGGTCCATGGCATTCTGTATGGGATGCCACATGTAGCACATCAGGATCTGTGGTGTCCAAAAGCATTTGTACAGTCAGTGTCCTGTCTTGCTCATCTCTGGAAGTCTCAGGTTCTGGGGCAGAAGGAGGCTCACTGTAAAGGTTCAGAGTTGTGTCTGTTGATGGTTTGTCAGCAGAGGCTTTAACCCAACTTGCTGCACTCAGCCTCTCCCTTGCCACATCAATCTTTTCTGCAAGTTCCTTGGACAGACTATGAATGGCTTTCACTCGATCCTGTTCGCTTCTGTGGGGAGAAAGTCCAAAAGATGAGTCCTTGGAGGAAGGTTTTGCATCTTTCTGAGGAACAGAAAAGCTCAGAGGAGGTGAATGCAGAGCTGGGGGAGAGCAGTCCCTCAAGTCTTCACATTTCAGAGGACTGAGAAACCAGCACTGGGATTCCAGTGGTGCTGGAGGACCTGATGCCTCTCCTTTTTTAGGTGATTGAGCTGTTTCTAGGAGTTGCTTCCTGTTAAAAAGAGACAAGAGAGAGATGTCTGCAGTGTGAGCTCAGAAAGAGGCTTTCTACGATGCCTTTTATGTGTGAGTACCTGCCTCTGTGATATTTAGGTGGCAGAGGAGAGGATGTTTCATCCACCCAGGCCATGAATCTCCTTTCCAGGGTTCCCCCACTGGCTTGCTCCTGAAAGAGAAGAGCCCATCAGTGTCAGCACTAAGCAGCTGGCAACAGAAGGGTAATATTTGGCTTTTATTCCCCTTAATAATTGGCTCATGTAACAGGAAAACTGCTCTCACCACACAGCAAACCTGTTCTTTTAGCTCAGGCAATGGAGATTTCCAGGTTTTTGGCCTGAAGTCGAGAGTTCCAGCCCCACTAATGAGCCCAGCAGTTTAGGCCATAATTATAAGCTAATTGCTCTATTTTTCTAGATAAAACTTTTTCTCCCTGGCACTTCAAAGTGTTTGTATGAAGTGTTTCATGTTCTACACGGTGCTGCACTGATCAAGATTGGAGGGGGTTCAATCTGCCACTCTTTAGGACTTACTTGCTCAAGCTCACACTGAGGGTTTCCTTTGGCAGAACCCGTTTTCCCAGTGGGTTTGTGCATCTCATCAGGACATGATTTCTTCCCAATAGCTTCTTTTTGCTTCCTGTACACTTCTTGCAACCTCTTCTTCCTCATCTCTGCAGCCTGCACCAAAGACTTTTTCTCTTCGAGGAGTTTCTTCTTTCTTTCTGCCTTTTTTTGATACATGAATTCCCGGACACTCTCAGGGCTGTAGGGGTGAGGTTTTTTAAGGTTTACCCTCCTCTTTGAAGGTTGCTTAAGGTTTTCTTTCTCAGACCCTTTCTGTTTCTGAGGAGATGCAATTTTTCCTCTGCTGCAGCTTCCTGTGGTGCTGGGTTTGGGTCCATCTTTCATTAATGAAGGTTGTATCCTTTGCCCGCTGAAGGCAGAGGGAGTTATGCTCCAAAGTCCAGGTGAAGGAGAATGGATCCCTAGGGATTGCTGTCCTGCAGCATCTTTGGGGAGCCTGCTATGTCTGTGCTCCTCACAGGACCGGCTTTGCAAGAGAAGGTTTCTGAGTGCTTGGTTTGTGCCCTCTCTTGGTGCACTGCTGCCCCTTTCAGCTTTGCTGGCAGCAGCCACAGAGCTCTGGAACCCAGGGCTCCTCCCCACAGGTTCATTTCCCTTTACTCTGGAGCTGTTTTCCATCGCTGGCATTGGCCCAAGTCCTCGACCTTTTTCCAAAAGTTCTGTGGGAAAGATTTGGAAACGACAATGATGTAATTACTTTAGAGAGTAACAATTCCTGTATCTATAGTGTGCATCTCCCAGCCTGCTTCCTACTGCACCTCTGAGGACTATTTGCATGTGGCTGTTGTAAAATCTGTGATATTCAAGGGAGAAGATAAATCCATAAAGGTGAAATATGAATTTGCAGTGGCCAATTGTTATTGCAAGAGCCATTAAAGAAAGCTGCTCAGAGGGGCCTGGAAAGCTTTTGTTTCAATTAGGTTTAAAAAACCCCTTTTTTGTGTACCAAAACAACCAGTGCTGTAGAGGGGCAGCTGTACCAAAAGTCTTTGCTGTGCTCTGCTCTTCAGCTCTGCTCCTGAAATGTGGAAATGGAGGGGGTGGACCCAGCATCCTTCTAGCCAACTTCTGACCTTCTCTCCATGCAGAAACACCAGGCAGATTCACACCTGAAACAGAGAGTTTGTATTTAATTACTAAAGCCTCACATGTTCTTTAAAAGACTGTTGTAACTCTCTTATTCGATGGTGATTTCCAGGAATCACATTCAAGGTGTGGGGAGATCTAAAAAGTTTCAGTCAGAGCAGGTTTAAAACAAAAAAGGTTGGTGCTGCTTTGATAACAAAAAGTTTTAAAAGCACTCAAACCTGGGAGGCTGCCGGGGTCAAGAATCAGATTAATTCATGAGTGCTACATGTGAAGGTTCAGTGCTTTCCTAAGGCTTTACCATCAGCATTTATATCATTTAACACTTGTGGTATGTTCACACAGCTCTTACAAGTTTTACTCAGAAACCACTGACTCCCAGAGGCCTCAAGAACACTGAGCAAAGGTCAGGACTTCCTGGGTACCAGCACATTTGAGAACTGAAGGGAAGGGGATAACAAAATTATTCTTTTCCTTGTGACTACTTCAAACTCACCGGAGGAAACTAATTCATTTTTAAACTGATGAGAATCAGCAGGATGTGGTGTGGAAGAATCAATGGAGGATACAGGACGAGGGACAACGTGTAATGCAGAAATAAACAGTGCAGAATGCAGCACAAACAAATTACTCTTGCTTAATAGGTGGTGTCACATAATAGACAACATTTATCACTGTTTTACTTCATAATTTCAGATTGCATTCACAGCATGCCAATACTTGCACAATTATGTATTTACTGCAAACACTTCTCCAGCACGAGGTGGCTGAACAGGTACTTAGCTGGGTTTTGCAGGGAAATCCTCATCCCCAAAATCTCCCCCAATTAAAATACTCAAGTTTTTTTTTTTCTAGGGAAGATTTTACTCTGAAATCAGTATCAGCCTCAGCTCATTTGATTCAGTGCTCAGTCAATGGACTGAGTCAGGCTTTTCAAGCTGCTGCTTGTAACTGTGTGGCTGCACCTCAGAGTCAGGGAAGCTGCTGGACACAAAGGAGTTTCCAGAGACTGACTGGTCAGTGTGATTGCCCTGAGACTCCCTTCTCCTTTGGGAATAGTGCAAGGCAACATCTCCTCCTCTGTGCCATGGCCACTGATGGAGTCACAGCCTCCAACTCTTAATTCCTCATTTGCAGCAGGCTCTGGGATGCTCTGCAGGCTCACGTGAATCGTGTCACAAGGGCAATGCTGTTTTTCAGACAAGGGAGAGCTGCGCTCCCTGTGGGACTGAAGTCACTTCCTATAATCCCATGGACTTCCTTTGGAAGCCTTCAGAGGAATTATCACCAGATCTGTGCATGGTGTTCACAGCAGGAACACAGAGGGAATTGCCAGGCTCTGCTGGGCTCAGCAGGGCTGGGATCCACCCGTGTCTTTAAGGAAGCACCTTCCTGCTTCACTTTGGTTTGTGTTTAGCAGTACTAAAAATGCAGGGTGCATTTATTTTGTAGCCTGTCTCAGTTCCTCTGAATGCACCAGACAAACTAATATGTGGATCTAACCATTTTCGCTTCACATGTTGTTTATTTCAATTAAATATTTTTTTAATCTGCATCATGTTCATTAACTACAGAAACTATGATGCTAAAGATCAAGAGCAGCCTGCATTCCTGATGGGAACAGTTGATAGAAGAAAATCTTTTGATTTAAATATTCTCTTGGGTTTTTTCCTACCTACGAACAGATGAATATTTTATAGCCGTGGTGACTTAATTTTTTGTTAACTACAGCAAATTTATAATTCATCAAATTCCTGAGTACTCTGGCTCTGACCCCTGCCCCTCATTCATCTCTTCATAGCCCTGCCTTGGCTCTTTCAGTGACAGAAACTAATAGCCAATAAAGACACCATGACACTGGCAGTTACAATGATGAATGCTTCACGTGGCATGGTCTTATTATGACCCACTCTCAGAGGAAGAGCAAGCCATTTTTCAAACAATCCATTAAAACAAAAAAAAAAACCCAACCAAAAAAAAAAAGGAGGGAGAAGGAAATTATTACATATTTCATGCATTTTAAATCATACTTAGGTAGTAGAGCACACCATGCTCATAATTCGATCTGCATGGAATTAGAGAGCTTGGTTTCTTTTATTTCTGCTTCACACGAGTTACTTGGTCACTTGGCTGGTGTAAAGTACAACCCACAGCACTTCCACTTCTTCCCCACAACATCTGCATGCAACCACTTCTATGCAAAGCAATAGCATTGACTGGGTAAAACTACACCAGGAATCCAAACCTGCCCTTGGAAATACCTGTCAAATAAAACTGAGAACCAGGAACTGAGACTTGGATAATTCATCGGACTTTTCACTGCCTTGATTCGGTCGCTGCTTGACAGGCCAGGAAATCCCTGCCTTTGGTGGCACCCCAAATTCATTAAGGAACACAGAACTGAATAGGTGACAGACAGCTCTTCCCACTGAGAATGTATGATTTATATTTCATTTCTGATGATTTTTAATCCTGGCAGGTCTGGAATTCAACTGCTCCAGGCAGTTCTGCCCATCAGTCCTTGTAATTTCTCACAGTTTTCAGCCTTACCTTTCCCTGCCACTGCTTTCTCCAGAACACAGAATTTGGATGAAAGCTGCCTCTGGTGCTCTGTTTGAATTCTCCACGCTGAGCTTCTCTCTCTTTGGTCTTTAATCAGGAGCAGAAAATAAAACACAGAAAAGAATAAGTGTAGCTAAAATCAAACTTGCTGAACCCAACAATCCAATCCCAGTCCCACTCCCTTGGAACGCAAAAGCAGCAGTGTTTTTATTGAAACTGGTCACCAAACATGCAGGACTCCCTCTCTTTTTTTTATTTGTGTGGTGTAGATGTCCCAGCAAAGGAAGTGTTGGCCTGGATCCATCCCTGAGGCTCTGCCCATGACCCTGCCTGTCCACACAGCAGCGTCCTGTGCACACAGCCCTGACCTAAGTGCTGCCTCCAGGGGCTGCAGACGGACACCCTCCCCTTAGTGACTCTGGAGATCCAGGCCAACCTTTCCATGCAGAGCAAACACTGAATGCTCGGGGAAGTTCCCCTTTGTGATACCTCATTGCTAACCTGGGATCTTTGGGGCTTTTTTATTATCCCTTCCTTGTCCAGGGATGAAAAATCCTTCTCTGCCTGGTATTCTGTGCTCTTCATCAGGCAAGGAGACAACAGACTTGGGTTCAGAGCACTAAAACCCAGAGAAACAACTGTTTGAGTCCCATGAGGAGCTGTGCAGATGCTGGTATTCAATAGCTGAGTTCCTGCATGTGTGGAAAGCAGCGCTGGGCTCGCAGGGCTGGGCTGCAGGTGTCTGACAGAGGGAGTATCTGGCAAAGCAGCTGTGACACACTTCTTTTCAGTAGTAGAGTACAGGCAGACAAAGTGAACAAGATGCAGCTGAACTGAGTGTCTGGAGCTGTCAATCCCCAGCCTCGGAGTCTATGTCTGTCCTGCAAGCTGAACAGTTTGTCTGGCAGTTCCCTCACTCAGTTACGTAAAATGGTCTGGGTTAAAAACAAACTAAACAAGCCTTCCCTCGGGAATGTCCCAAGGAGGCTCAGCCCGGATTGTGGCTCTGGCTTCTGGCTTTAGGAGGGGCAACATCAAGCCCTGGTGACAGAAAGTGCTGCCCAGTGCAGCTGGAAAGGGACACGTGGCTCCCACAGACCTGAGGGCAGCACCACAACATCCCTGCAAAAGGTGACAGGGAGCAAACCCAAGGGAAATGCCCCTGGGAGCTGGCGGTGTGTGACAGGGATGCCAGTGCCCAGTGAATTAACACTAATGCTATTACAGCAATAAGATTTATTATGTGCAGCTTTTCAGCTCGGCTCCTCTAGTCCCGTATTCCCTCCGTAATCCCCCTTGGCTGAGGCTGCCGGGCTGGCCCCAGGCAGCTCCCGGCTCCACGCCTTGCTCCCAGCAATCGGAGATCTTAAACCACACTAAACTGAAGTGACAGCTGTAGATGGATGGTTCTTCAGCCCCAAATTTAGCAGCAAAGCAGGATAAGGAGGTCTAATAATATTTGCTTTCAGATCCACGCCAGTTCCACTGAATGAGCTGTTAAATCCCCTGTAATGCCTCTGAACTACACAATTCCTGCTTTAAATACCTGTGGTGCCCTTCCTCATTACGGTACTGCTGGCTCCTATTCCATGTTTTATATGTGGTGAAAGGAAGGATGTGGGAGGAAAGGGGAGAAAGAATAGATTTGCAGCAAATTCTTTACTATTTTGGGGAAAGAAATTTATGAACTTGTGTGTGCTGGGGAGTAAATCCAGTGGGGAAGTGAACTGAGGGAGCAGGGTGGGATGTACAGCACAGGGAGGTTTGTAGCTGCAGAAATAAATGGATTTATCACAAGAACATGGGTGATGCCCCAGAGATACCACAGTGGGGGGTGGAATCTGTGGTAAGTTTTTCAGCTGTGCCAAAGCACTGCTAGGGAATACCCAGTTCCAGCCTTTCTCCATAGATTCCAGACTGTCACTGACCTCTGTCAGCTGGAGCAGGAGGAGCAGAGGCCACTCTGCACACCTTTCTTTTCAGGGCTCCCTTTGGCAGGGGCTCTTGAGCAAAAATCGGGCGCTCCTGCTCCTGAGGTGCTGCTTGCTGCTTTCTCTTCTGCTCCTGGATCCTCTTCTTGAGTTGCTCTAACTTATTTTGGGGTGATTTTCTCCACAGCTCTCCCTGCTTCTGATCTCTGGCCTTGCTGGCTGCCCAAAGGTGGGCTGTGGGAAGCAGGAGAGCCGTGGGCATGGGAGTGCTGCTGCCACATGGGACAGAGAAGGAGCTGCTCCCTGCGTGGGAGTGAGGTGGGCGATGCGGGGAGCAGGGAGATTTTTCCTTCTGGACCGGGAATCCTCTTGAATCTCCCTGCTGCTTGAAATTGTACCTTCTTGGGCTGTCCAGGCCCTCTGCAGGGGCCCATGTCCCAGCTGAGCCTTCGCCATCCACAGCCCAATTCCCGGCGGGGCTGCAAGGCCCTGAGGCTGCCCTGAGGGCCAGAGGGGTCATTCTGGAGGGGCCAGAGGTCACAGCAGGGCTCTCAGGCAAACAGGTCTGTGAGCGAGCAGGGGAGAGAACAGCACAGCTTTCCTCTCTTCAGAAAAAGAGAAACAAGGGTCAGTATGTAGGAGGTATTATTAAATTTGTATAAATACACTGACAGGAGTGACTGCTGAGCTTGGACATGTTCTGGTGGTGACCTCAGCGTCTCCACAGAATCAGCGTTTTGCCAGTCACCAGGAGCCTGGCAAATGGAGATAGTATTAGGAGAGTACAGAGCAAATTGTGATCTGATAAGAGAAATTACGAGCATGGGCAGAGAACTGCTGTCAGGCACTGCCTTCCTCCTCTGCCGTGTTTGTCACAGCTGACGGAGAAATTGTTTGGTGACTCTTTTGTACCCTTTTTATTCTAATGAACAATAAGGTTCTAAACTTTTTCTGGAGTCCTGCATCCCAGAATTTTAAATCCCTTTACGTGTGCCTTCACCAGCTGACCCCCCAGGTGCTGTACACTCAGGTTATTATTTACCTGTGGGCTGGAGCAATCTCATTGCTCTTTTTCTCACTCAAAGCTCTTTCATCTTTGGTCCTCTTGCCATCTACAGCACATCAAATCTATGTCAGTGTCAATGTGTCAAAAAAATGCTTTAATCATTAAATTCAAACAGCAACTTTTACTGGGGACTATCCCCTAAACAAACCTGGCCCAGAAATATTAAATAACTATTAAATAACTATTAAAGGCTGGCAGCTGAAACTGTTCCCAGCCAGTAAGCCACCTCAAAAACAAATACCCAGCAGATGTAAAAATAATAAGTGAAGCCTGTTCTTGTAATTCGTTTTTAAGAATGTTCTGGATTTGGGTTAAATTTCCTGCTTTTTTCTGCTCCCACTTCATCTTTTAGAAACGATTTTAAACACATTATGTGTTTCCTGCCAAAGTTAGCAAACAAAATGCTGTATTTACATCACTTCAGTTATCTCTGGGGAAGAAACCCTCAGAGGAGAAGCACAGGGAGCTTTTACTGTGCTGTTGCTGGTGGGTGTTAATGCTGCAGCTTCTGCTCGAGTTCTCCCCAGCAGCGTGTGACTTCCTGTGCATTGTGATATTTTGCTGGGAACACGACAGAAAGCTGATGAAAATACACACTTGCTTCAATAAAGAGGGCTTTTCACTATCTCCTGTCACCTTCCCTCCCCTCCAGTACCGAAGCAGTCCCATCTCAGTGGTTTCTCAGTAACTCAGAACTCACCAAAGCTCTTTCCATGCCAAAGCTTACTTCTGGCTGCCTGTGATTTGGCACAGCTCCACGTTTGATGATAAAATTTGTTTTCAATCCTTTGTAGCTGTGAAAAGGCAGATTTTTCTTTTGAAGGGAGACATATGTTTTGGTTTATTTCTGGAGTAGCTTTTTGCTGGCATCCGCTGCTTCTCTGATTAATTTTGCAGCTCCTAGTTACTGTGTAAACACTGGCCTGTCTGAGCATGTTCCATGTGGTATTTCCTACAGTTGGAAAGAACGCAACTGACCGGGAAGATAAGAGGTGAAATCACCTCTCTCCCTTATTGACACTTTGCAAGTATGTGTGCCTCAGATTTTTACTGTTTTTAAAACCAGCTTAAGCTGGAAGTGACCCCAGCCAAGAGCAACTCCAGCAGTGGGATGCTGCTGTCAGGCCTTTGCTGTGCAAGCAGCACCCCGTGGATTTGGATAATATTCTGCATTTATCCAAGGAATGTCAGTTATGATGGCAGCTCACAACTCCATCACGTTCCCTACTAGGAGGATGATAAGACAGGGAGAATCCAGAGGATGCCCCAGCTGTTGCTCTGGCCAGGGCTTCAAACATGAGTAAGGCAAAGCTTTGCTTGTTCTTGTCATTAATTTTGTGAGGGTTGTGAAATTGGGTAAAATTCCTTGCTTTTCCCCTATCCTCTCTGTGTTATTTAGCGAATAAAGAGGTGATGTGTTTAGTGGCAAAGAACAAACAAAAGGCACGTTTCCATTGCTTTCCATGCCAATATTTCCATGGAATTAAGCTGTGGAGGTGATGCACAGGCAGCTGACAGAAAGAGGTAAAGGTGTGTGACAGCAAGCGCTCCCTGAACTGCCCATACCACTGCTTTGGCTTCCTGGAGACTCTTCCAAGCCAAGGCCACAGCTGTGGAATCAAGAGATGAAAGATGTTTTAGCATCTCTTCACTACTGACAGCGTCCCCTCATGCCCAAGCCAGAACAGATCATTGAAACACAGAACTGCTCCTTGAAAAATTGTGTCTGGGCTGCTTTTGTGTCTCACTGCGTGCTGAGTTCCACCAGAGCTAAAGCTCTCTGGGCTATCTTAGGGCTTATTCAGCAAAATCCTTGCTGATACTAGCACACATTCAAAAAAGACTGGGATGAACTTCCCAATTCAGTCCTATTTGTAGTAGTTGCTTACAAAAAAAAAAAAAAAAA
>WEIT01005664.1:20934-36042 GCA_013389985.1 Dryoscopus gambensis
AAAAAAATAAGTGACACATCAGATACAGTGAAGCTCCTGCTGTGAACTCATTGAACACACTCGACAGAAACTGAGCTGTGATGCTTTCAGGCTGAGGAAGGTTCACAGAGCAGGTTTCTTTAGAAAGCAGCATGAGATGGGGGGTTGGTGTTGCTGTAAGGGCTGTGAACAGTTACAAAGCTGCCCAGCACTCTCCAAATTTCAAAATATTTTCTCCATCGTGCCTGAAGTCACACAATCCAGATTAAACTAAGCGCTAAAGTCTTTCCACAAGCGATAAATCCTGGGTTTAAAATAAAGTTACCCAAGTCTCTCCTGTGACTGTGCAGAGCAAAGTGGAAGATCATTACCCACATACCAGTTAGAGGATCCAATTCTCCAGAGGCAAAGCTGTTCTGCATCCTTCAGCTCTGCTCCAGCTCTGCTTACTTGGTCTCCATGTCTGAAACAACCGTGCAAAAGGACTGGTCACTGCTGCCCTCTGAGAGCAGCCCAGGGTGTTTATATGCTGATATAAATATAGATTTTCTCATCTCTAATTGCTGGCTGCCCATAAAGAGCCTCAGCATTTACATTTCTGTGGTGTTTGCAAATCTTACCTGCTATTAATAATTTCTCAGCCTCGTGAAGGAGTCTTAGGAGAGACAGGGATATGACAGAGCTGGTAAATGTCCTGCTGTGGGTCAGTGCACTTTGCAGAGCTGCCTGGGAGCTCAGGAATGGTCAGAGAGTTGGGAAAATCAGCTCCATCCATCCATCCATCCATCCATCCATCCATCCATCCATCCCCCCGTCCCTGCCAGTTCAACACTTACCTTTTGAAGCCTCAGCCATGCATGGAACAGAATCTCCACATAGGAGCTGTGCAAAAGCCCTTTGGAGATGATCTGCAGCCTTGCAAGAGTGGCTAATCCCCAGAGCACTTCCAAAGGGAGGTGTGAGAGCGATCCCAGCCCTGAACACCCCCTGTGCTGCTCCTTCCCTGGCCGAGCCACACACAGGCTCCCTGCTACCAGCTGGGAACGCAGAAGAGACGCGTCCCAGGTCAGTCCCTGCCCTGCGAGCAGTGGGAGGACCGAAGGAGTCCCACCAGCCCCTCGAGGGCTCAGCCATCGCCACACCTTTGTTTGTGCCCCTCCGTGCAGGGCGACAGCAGCCACAGCACAAGGGAGGGGCTGTTGGGAGCAGAGGAGAAAACAAACAGCAACAAGAGGAGCCTGAATGCTGATCTCAGCTTGCAAGCACGTGGCAAGATGCCAGCAGATTTCATGACAAGCCCTCGTGTCCTTTCTAGGGCGTTTGGCCTCCTGGCATCGACCACTGGCAGGGCTGGGTGGCTGCAGAGCACAGGGCAGGGTGACCAGCCTGAGGCCCAGGTGGGAACAGCTCTGCACTTCTGGGATGCCAGAGCCGGGAGAGGGACCAGAGCTCCCCGAGTCCTCATCCCAAGGCATCTTTCCTTACTGCAGAGCAGCTCTTCCCATTCCGGGGCAGCTCTCCTCACACCTTCCCCTGTGGGCTCACCCAGCGTTTGATCCTGCTCTCAGTCACACCTGAATCTCTGCTTTCAGGAGAGCAGGGGGCTTAATTTGGGGGTTCTATTTACGAGGAAAATTTAAAAAATTTAAAAAAGGTTTCTAGTCTTTATGATTATAAGCAAAAATTTCATAATAAAAAATAAATGTGTACTAAAGTCTCAGATGAAGCTTTCCCCCCTTTGTGGGCGTCACTTATTTCAAGTGGCACAATCTTTTAATTGTAAGTATTTGAAATCTGGGGGTAACCATTCAGGTTCTCCAGATTTTGGGTTATCCGGAGGGAACAGTCTGGTGAGCCAACAGCAGAGGGCAAACGCAGCCTGCACACTGGAGCTGCAGCACTCGGTGCTGGGACCCTCCCGGCCCCAGTTTCTGCCGGGACAATCCGGGAGAGCGCCAGGTGCCACCTTGGACAAAGACAACCTGGACTGGGAAGCAGCAGCAAAACTCTCATGGCAGCAACGATTCACTTTCCTCTTCATTTTCGTGCTTTTCAGGGAGCATCTGATGGACTTTAGTGGGCTGTGATGCCCTGGATGGAGGCCTCACAGTGCATTTCTTACAACCCCTCAAAATTACCTCTACAAATAGCCATAAAACACATTTATTCTTGCCCTATTTACTGCTGTTGGGAGTTGAATTTCAGTGACTACCCCAGAAAAGAAGAGGCTCTGTATCCTTTTTTCCCGCCGCACTGCAGAGCAGACCAAACTGAGTGCTGCTCCATCAGCATTTTGGTTTATATTGAATCTGACTCCTTTTTCTGGTTTATATCTTCAATTATTTTTTCATTCTTTGAAACTCCACAGATTTGCTTCTAGCAGCAATGTCAGGATTGTAGGAGTTGGTTATTACTGGAAAGCACTCAGAGGGTGAGGCGAGGCACTGGCACCACATCCTTCCATGCCCACGGATCCCTGTGGTCTCCGAGAAGTCCTCTGGAAGAAACAGACTCAGCCTAATCTAATAAATGTCCCTGCTCAGAGCCCGTGCTCAGATATCCGCAGCAATTCAGCTTTTCAAGTCTAACCAAACAAGGAATGCCTGAGCTGCAGACTGGAGTCGCAAAGTTCTCGTTTCAAGCTGTTCCAAGCCAATGTTCTGGCCTGATTAGAGGTTTCAGTGCTGGGAATGCAGAGCCTGTCCAAGAGGGGAGCCACAGCTATTCCGGGTGCACAAGTGATAAGAGCCCTAATTGCAGTCTCGGGGCTCAGGGGCAGCCACTGTGCCAAGGGAACCTCAGAGAGGGGAGAGAACACAATGTGCAACCTCAGCAGCGGGAGGGCAGCCCTCAGGGAAGATTTGGGAGGATGGGAAGCTGTGACAGCAACCAGGAAAGCCCAGGGCTGGTCCCAGCCTGCTGGGATGATGGCAGAGCCAAGTGGAGCGGGAATGCCTGTGCTGTGACAGGCAGAGCTCTCGGCAGGCGACGCTTCTCTGGTCCCTCAGGTCGGGCTGGCATCTATTTTGGCTCCGTATTTTCTCAGCAAGCTGTTGGAGCTGACAAGAGCCGGGAGAGTGACAGATTGCCACTGTGTTATGCTGCACATCTTGGAGTGTTAGACCACAAATCTGCTGAGAGATGAAGTGAAACCAATCGCTGGGCCAAATCCCAGCTCTGCAGCGTGTGAAGCTCCCAAGTCAGGGAGCCAAGTGTGAGCTGAGGCAAAGAGGAGCAAACCCATTAGGATTTCTATTTTAGATCTGTATGAGCGGAATGAGCCCGTCATGTACAGTTCTGTCCTGCTGACTGCACAGCTCCAGTCAACACAGAACCAGGGCAGGAACAGGCCCCGTGTTTTCACTCCTGTGGCATTTATGGTGCATCAGCCCCCAAACACTGAATTTCCCCCACAGAGACACTCCAACTACCACCTACTCATTTTAGCAAATCAGACAACAGGCTATGGCATACTCAGAAGAGGTTTTACAAAGGAATTTTAGGCTTTTTCTGGAAAGGACATTGCGGAGTTTCTCATCTAAGAACCCGCCAAGGGAGGTGCAGCTGACCTCCCACACGGGGTTATCCCACAGAGAGCACATTGTCCGGCTGAGAGTCTTCTTTTTTCCCAACCAGCACTTCCCATTGCACGCACGATGGTGAATGGGGCAAGAAGTGCCCAGCTCTGCCACACTGTGGCACTCAGAGCTCCAGTGTGGATTCCTGGCATTTTTGCAAGGCAAAGGCAAGTGGCTTTGGTATTTACTCAAACCTGCACGAGGCTGTTTGGAGTCTGGAGGTTTGTTTGACATGGACTCACCTCCCAGAAGCTTCTGCTGCTGTGCACTGTCACCATTCAGGAAATATTTCACCCAGTAACCCACAAAGTCTAGCAAAATTCAGGAAGTGCAGATGTATGTGAACCAAACCCAGAAATTCCTCCTAAGTCGCAGTGTTCTGAAATTTTTGCACCCTCCAGACATGCTCCAAGGATCTTACAAGCAACCCACAGCTCTAGCAGACACACTCCTGTATTGTCTTGCTGGCTTGCTCCCTGTGCCTGGCTTTGTGGGAGTGCTGTGAGTTCTCTCACTTCTGGGAAACACATCCAGCTAAAAGGAAAGAAAATGGTATTTCTCTGTTGATTTTTTTACGGTGCCTGACTAAGCAATTTTCATTGTAAACCATCTTCACAGCAATTCTCAGTTAGCAAACAATCGAAGCCCAAACCCAGACTTCGATTGCAAGCTGGATGTGACATGAATTTTGTAGTGAGCATATGGAGGGAAGAGGCAGCTGATAAAAAAACCAAGTGCACTGCTCTGAAGTCTGACAGCCAAGGCCCCAGTCCTGCACCCACTGGAATCTGTGACAGAACACCACCTGAAGTTAAAAGGGACAAAGATAAAGACACTCAATAAATTGGGATTTGATTGGAACCCGCAAGGAGCTTAGGGGACCACTATGCTTTGAAGTCATTCTCAGCAGTACTTATCATCTCTCAAATCAGCAGCATAATAAGACTGAGACAAACAGGCTGCCCCATTAATGGTGCCATGTCACAGTTCCTGAGATAAGACACAAATTTCTTCCTCCACAGGTAATGTTGTGAGATATCAGTGTTCATGTAAAACACTCAGGGACGGGGGAGGAGTCTGACTTTTGCTGGTACCACTGATAACATTTCCTCCTTCTTTGTTTTCAGTCCTAGCAGATGAAATTCCTAATTCCTTCCCACGTTGTTGGGAAGCAGCAGATCCTTTTCACATGTGCTGTGCCATCCCCTCAGTGACTGAGTTGCACTGAGTGCTGAGAACAGCTCGGCTGCAGGTGGGAGGCTGCCACGAGGCTGCCCAAGCTCAGGGAAGGATTTGCTGCAGCAGACACACGCTGCCTTTGCTTGGCTGACAGCCAGAAACACAAGGGAATATCAAGCTTGCATTTTCCTACTGATGTCCTAAAATAACAGGAGTAATGTGTGTCAGGATAGAACCAGACCCTCAGAATATCTGGATGTTGTGCTGCCTGCCAGGTGATGTCTGGCAAAGGGCAAGTGCTCTCTTGATGTGCTAAAATACAGATCCATCATCCAGTTATTGGGGGAAAGTGTGTTAAGATAGGAAACAGCTATCCATGGCCCATTTGGGTTTTTTTCCTATCAATAGGAGACTATGTGAATGGAATCTGAAGTGAAAAGGGGGGGGACTGCCTGCACTGTGCAGTGGAATGTGGGAGAGCTCAGGATTGCCATGGAAACCCGCTGTAGTAAACGGGGCTCTCCAGCTGCAGGAGAGGATTTATAGTGCCAGGCCGGGAGTGGGCAATTTAAATCACCAATCTACAGGTAAAATGGCACATTTCCCTCCACCTTGTCTCCCTGCCCTGCAAAGAGAGGAAGGAAGGGTACGTGGGTGGTGAGAATTACAGTACAGAGTGATGAGGTGTCTTAAAGCCTGACCTAAAACACTCAGGAGCTGGTGCAAAGATTCTTGTGGATTTTGGTGGGGGTGGGAGCAGCCCCGTGTTCCCTGTGCCCCAAACCAGAGCAGCAGGCACGATACCTGTGCCCAACAGGCTCAGAGGGACGAGAAACAGAGTCCATTCCCTGCTTGCATAACCCACAGATGGGAAACCCCACAGCTCAGGGATGCTCCCAATTTGTTCTTTTGGTTTGGAGCTGGGGAAGAGTCCATCTGGTAAAAGCTCCCAAACCAGCCTGTTACAACAAAAAGTGAGACAAAATGTGCTGTGAGCCCCAGGCCCTGCTCTGTAACAAGGGATCAGGTGAGTGGGGAATGATTTACTGTGTTCAGATGCCCCCATTTATTGACACTTGAGCACAGGAATCTATGGAGTGCTATGAGACAGCAACAACATTATTTTTGCAGTGCTGCCTTCATCACCCTTTATTACCAGGTCCTGAGTGCCTGAGTCCATAATTTCCTGGATCACACCCCACACGTCTGTGTGATCCTGTTCCCAGCTAAGGGCAGTGGTTAAATCTGACTTATATGGAACCAGCTTGGGGCCAGGGTGGGCTTTAGCTGAGTTTAACTAATTTGCCTTGTTGTCATATCTTGTAAACCTCAAAATCTCCTGATTTACCCTGGCTTGAATTGAAATACACAGGTTGCCACACACCTGGGTATATTTGTGTCACTAAATATGAGAAGGAAAATTCCTTTTGAGCTGGAAAATGCAGAGTCCTTGGCAGCAAAGTCTCAAAGCCCTGTGCACTCTGTGAGGGTGGTTTATTGTGCTCCTCAGCTTTTTCTTCACATGTAACTTTGTTCTGCTTCAACCTTTCAACAAGGCATCAAACAGCTACCGAGAATGGAAAGATTTAGCCTCTTCCTTCAACAAGAATGATATGTTCAAAATCCAAACAGTCCAATCGAAATCTGGGAACTGGGTCCTCCTGTCCTACCTCTGCTGCTGCCTGTTTTGGGTCCTGCCCACACAGCAGATGCCGCCAGCCAGAGTTCCACTTCCCTGCTGCATTTATTCCTCTCTGGAGTGCCTTCCTTGGGCCTTCAGCTTTTGAAATCCCTCCTTCCACCTTTCAGCTCTTTATATCTACTCAGCAATTTGCAGGCTGTTAACCTCAGCCCTGGCATCAGAGCTGCTCTGCCCAGTCCCAGCTGGGACACCAGCACGACTTCCAGAGGTTATGAGAGCAGAGGAGCTTTATAAATCCCACTTGCTAAGATCAGTCCCTGGGGACGTTGACCCTCTGCTCATAAATTCACCTGATTCCCCTCGATTATATTTGTTTCACCACTAAATGCCAATCCAGAACAGTGTCAGTGGAGAAGCAGCAGGCTAAGCCAGCACAACAGGCCATCTCCTGCCTTGTTACGCTCCGTCAAGTCAGGTTGCCCTCAGATTTGCTGGAGTTTCATTCCTGCTCTCCCCTGGGATGCCAGGCAGCACAGTCATTTAACCCGAGATCATTTATGACTGACTGGAATTTGTTTGTCTGGCTTTTTTTTTTTCCCCTCTGTCTCTTCAGATAATAATGCAAGCCAACAAAAATATTGCCTTATTATTGACAAAATGAATCTATATGGAGCTGAGAGCAAAGGAAAATAGATACCAGTGCCTGGCCATCTCCAATGGAAAATAAACCCAGCATATGTTGAAGGCTCGATTCCCTGCTGATGAAAAGTGGTGCAGCCCTGTGCTGGCAACCAGAGCTCTCCCAGTTTATGTAAGCAGGGAAGCTGACCCCGAGGAGTTTCTGCTTGCTTACAGCAAGGGGTGGGCGTGAAGGAGAAACAGCAGATCCTGGATACCTGGAAATGATGGTTATTTAGGGGCTGAGCCACTGGAGCAAGGAGTGCCAGCACTATGCAAGAATTTGGTAGGAAAATGCGGACTCGATTAATTTTTCTGGTAGGAAGGTGTTGAGTTTGTAGAGACCAAGATCCAGGCGAGGGAAATGTGCTGTCCTGTCACAGCCCGGACTGGAAGGGCTCCCACATGCCCCTTTTTGGTTTCTATGACAACATCACTTAGCTCTGGAGTGAAAGTCAAAAGCAGCAGCCAGGAGGGAGGGACACTGCTCCGAGGAGCCACTGCCTTCGCTTTTCCAAGGAAAAGAGAGGGGATGGAGATTGCAGACACAGACTACCACTGCTGTGCCAGTCCCAAACCTCTCCCTCAGAACCAGGACTGTTCTTTTCCAAGGGGCCAGCGCAGCCTGCGGGCTGCAAACAACAAAGGACACGAATGTTTGATCCCAGTGGCCACTTGGAGCAAACGTTCCCGTTCATTTCCCCCCCGGGCCATGCAGGCTGTTAATCACCCACGGGGTCGATACACCACAAACACGCGGAGATTTGCCGAGCCAGGGAATATATCAAATATCGGCAGATAACCCTGATCAATGGGTAAAACGAGAAGAGTGTTTTCACAGCTAACAGGGCAGATTGTCTAATTAAAGATCTGGCGCAACACAAACACTGGGCGAACGCTGCATCAGCCCCAGAACTTGTGTTTGAACTGCAGCATTTTTAACCACCATTCTTCCAGACACCAGCTGTCACAGGGTGCTCTCTGTTCCTAAAACCTTAATTGTGCCACTGTTTAATTACCTGCATTTTAAAATCACCTCTTATTTGCAGACTGAATTTGCCTCGCTGCAAGTTCTGGGTGTGCCACTTTCTCCTACACTAAAACACTTTCTGTTTCCAGAAATTTTCTTGCCTATAAAGTTAACTCTCACCTAAGATTAAGTCAGACTTTAAAATTCATTTAAGTAAATGGAACCAATTCACCTGCCTGTTTTGCATCTCTCCTGTAGGTGATATTTACAGTCTTGGCTGCAGTGTTGATTTGGGGTCTTACACTTGGTTTGGCAGCTCTCAGTACCCCCTTGGCCTCTCACAGCCCTACCAAACAAACCAATCCCACCTCTCCCACTGATTGTTGCTGTCCTAAATCCCCCTTTTTAACACAAACTTTACCACTGATGTCTTCCCACTCGTTCTCCAGATCACTGATAAAATGGGGATTGATAAAAGTGTTGGATAACACTGTACCAAGAGTAAATCCTTTTGGACACACTAGAAATTCCTTCATCAGATAATTACTTTTTGATGCATGTTACTAATTTTTCCATCCATTTAAAATAAGCTACATTGATTTTTCTTTTTTTTTTTTGGGGGGGGGTACTATTTTTAACAGAGTGTCATGCAAAATTAAGTCAACTGCTTAGCAGAAGTCTAAATCTATTATGTCAGCAGAATTATCTTTATTAACTGAAATTATATGGCAGATTGCTTGTTTGATGAACAGTTTTCTGAAGCAAGAGATTGACATTCCACTTTTGACTGCATCCCATATTAACATTGCACCAATATCGGATTAATGAGGTACTTGGGTAACCCCACTTACTTTTATTCTAAGATATTTAATAAAATCACAGCATCACAGATGGGTTTGGGCACCTTCCATTATCCAAGGTTGCTCTGAGCCCTGTCCAGCCTGGCCTTGGGCACTTCCAGGGATCCAGGGGCAGCCCCAGCTTCTCTGGGCACCCTGTGCCAGGGCCTCCCCATGCTCACAGGGAAGGATTTCTTTGGGCCTTTGAAACTTTCCTTGTGTTCTGTTATTTGCACAAAAATCCACATTAATGGTGTCTGCCAGCTACCAGTCCTAAAATGAGAATTATTTCTTTTAGAAAATGCTGCTTAATGTTGCTACAATATTGTTCTAATATTCCAGTAGAATGCTATGAACAGTCTCACCTTCAAGTGCAATAACTGTAGAAAAATGTGGATAAACTGAGCAGAGCTGAGCTGTACATGGTGGTATTTTTGCACTGGCTTTCATTGCTGATTAGGAACTCGATGGGTTCAGACCTGAGCCTGTGGTTTGATGCAGTTTTGGTGATAACCAGAATGTGCTTCCTGTCACCACGTGCTGGTTTGGGGACTGGAGGGGCTCTGCTGCAGGAGCCTCGGTGACCTTGTGGTTGGTGACAGAGTCACTTCACCAGCAGCTTCTGCTCCGCCTGCCCCTGACTCACAGAACTGTTGGGAGTTAAATAGAAACAAGTTCCACCCTGAGTGTTTGGAAAGCACTTGAAGAAGCTTGACTAAATAATGCAATTGCACTGCAAATATTGGCAATCTGTTTAAAAACAAACCCAAACATGCTCGTAATTAATGTCATTACCAACAGTTACAACTTAAAAAGGAAATAAAGCCCCCTTCAAAGATGAAAATATGTATTTCCCCCCACCAGGCTTTCAATTCTTAACACAAGATTACTCTTTTTTTCACCCAGTGCCAACAAGAGGTTTTCCCAGACTTCCAGCAAAGAAATTGGGGTTTTGTCTGTTGACTCTTGGAAATTGAAGTTGGTTAAACAAACCCACTGCCAACATTGTAAATAGAAGCTGATCATGACTGAGCTCTGGGATATTTGTCTGAGCAATAGGGCTTTGATGAGGTGCCTCCAAGAAAAGCTCCCTGATACTGCCATCAAGGCTTCCAAGGCCAGAAAAGTCCAGCATATTTCGGGTGAGCCCCAAGAGAGCCTCCCACCACACCAGTGGGGTCTTGGTTTAAACTCCTTGGAGCAGGCACCACCGGGCTGTTGAATTCTCCTGCAGGAACAGAAGAGCTGCTCCCGGGCAGTGAGAAGGGATGGGAATTTATCAAGAAGCAGGAATGATCCTCGAGCTTGTCCAGCTTGCTGCAGACATCACTGGGGTGCCAGGGCGAGCTGGTCCAGTGTCCCTTAGGAAACTGCATCCAGAGAGGAGATGCCAGGGCACAGAGGAGGCTGGCACGAGGCAGAACTCTGCCACAACACACATCAAGTGCTTGAAACTTGACAAGTTCACAAGCCTTCCCAGGCACTCTGTACAGTCATTCTGCTCCGAGGTAAGGAGCAGGATTGCAGTGGAAGAGGAGCTGCTGGGTTGTGGATCCAAGGGATACATGACATTAGCACAAAGGCATCAGGACAGTTGCCTCTGGCCTTGCCTAAAAAATCCCCATCTCCCCAGCAGGCCAGAGCCTGGCCACGGGGCTCCATTTCATCAAACTCCCTACGAGGCTGGGAGCAGGGGCATTTTAAGGGTCTCTTGCTATTTATTCAATGAAGCATTTTCAGTCAAGCTTGAAAGCTGAAGGAAGCGGATGAGCTCTGTCACTTTGTTTGCCTCCTCTGAGGCCCGGAGGAGCGTTAATGAAAAGGAAATTCAGGGACATCAGAGACACAGGATGTATAAATATGCACAAAGCAAAGGCCAAATCCTCAGGTGCACCCAAACACGAGGGGATGTAACTGGTGAGAACCATTAAGGTCTTGATGTGTGTTTTCAATGCTGTACCAGCAGAGAGGGGTGGGCCCAGGGTGGGGAAAGAAAGGTAAGGACCCACAGGCTGTGTTCCTGCCCAGGTTCTGGGAAGGGCTTGCATCCAGTTATAGTGCCCAACAGGAATCCTACCCACCCCCAAACTGGGCAGCCCAGCTCTCCTGAGCCCCAGAGGGTCTCTGTGCTCAGCAGCTGTTGCTGTTTCAGGAGTGCCTGCACACAGCTGAATTATTCAGAGGAGCTCGTTACTCAGAGCTTTTCCTGAATGTCTGTGCTCCAAGAGGTTTTTAAAAAGACAATCACAGTCAGCAAAACAACTCTTCATTCTCAGATGATCCTCTTTATTTCAGGTATGAATAATATTCCTGGCTGTGAGTCTCTATTACAGGTTATCTGCAGATTGTAATAACCTTTTGTGTTTCTACTTTGGAGATAAAATAATGGTTCCTCACTGAGTCCTTCCCTCTGATCAGAGGAGTTTTGTTGCCTTAGGATCAGACTCAGTGGAAAGAAAGATTGTAAAAGCCCTTGAAAACTGTAATTTCTTTCCAGGTCCTGAAAAAACAGCTGTGTGGCACAGCAGTTTTATTTGGACCTGTTCAATCTTTCAGAAGCATGGAGGGTTCTGTTCCCCAAACACAGACATTGAACCTTGTTCTTAATTTGTTGTTTTAAGTAAAGGAATAGCTAAGCACTCCTGCTGAAACCCATCCCTGCTCCCTCCCCACTTTCCTGCCTGGCTCTGGGCTGTTCCGAGGAGGATGTTGTTGCAACTCACGTAATTATGCTTTATGAAAATCCCAAAGCCAAGGCAAATTTTCCTGGTTTGTGTGCGGCCCCGATTTGCACACCAGCCCTCAGACCCTCCAGGGGCACTTTTATTATTCCCTTTGTCTTTCTCAGAGCCAACTCCTCTCTTACCCATCTTCACACCGCTGTCAGGCTCATTCAAGCTCCTGTGCTCACGGCTCTGTGACACATTAAAGATCTCCAGCCATGGTTCCTTCCCCAGGAGGGAGAGGTAAAAGTTATTTTGCTATTTCCACTTTACACACCGGCATGAGGCAGCACCAACAGTGATGTTCCACAGGAAAGCAGTTCTGGCTGAGGCTGCCCATCATCCCCTCCCTTCCAGGCCTGTGTCCCTTGCCTGGTGCCTGGGGAAGAGGATCCAGCTGAAAAACACCCACTGTGAGCTCTCATCTCCTGCACACAAAGGAAGCTACATCCACCGGGGTATTTTCTTCTAAAAACTTGCTCAAAGATAAGTTTATCTCCATCTAAGTTCACAGCCGTGAAACTGATATACGGCAAGACAAAATTTCTTCAGTTTTGCTGTGTGGTTCTTTTTTAGGCTGGTTTGAACCAGCACTTCCTCGCAGACTACGTTTGGAGGGATATAGAGAATGGAATGCAGGACAATAGCAAGGTGCTTTTGGAACCTGCCAGCTTGGAAAAAAAAAAGACAGCGCAAAGTTTGGTGATTAATCACAGCTGTTGCCAGAAAGAGAAGACAATTACAGTGCCAGTCCTGTAGTGGTTTCAGCTGGGGTCTGTCAGCTTCGGAGCCTGAATTGCAGAGCTCTTTTTGCACACAAACCCCAGCAGAGGCCCCCAGCAATCCATTCCATGAGCTACAGGAAAGCTGCCGTGCTAATTAAGATAAATCTATGTGTTTTGGAGGGAGTGCCTGGCTCTGGTGTGTCTGGATGATGAAGATATGGAGGCAGCGGAGGGATGTTCCTATGTCCTCGCAATTCTGAAATGATTGGCAAAATTTACTGTTGACTTCTGTCTCGCTGTCTTCCCTTGAGCTTTCTGTGCCTTCCTGCTCTCAAGGCTGTCTCTTCCAAGTGGAAGGAAATATGGCAATACTTGGAGCTCTTTCATCTTGTGTTATGATAGCTTTGGGTATCGGTTTATTAAAGAAATGTTTAAAACTGCCCAAGAAGCCTTAGGGATCCTGCAATCCTATTCCTTAGAGCTGTGATTCTGCCTGTTTTTAAGTGAAGGTGTAGAGGCACTCAGGAGCTGGGAGGAACAAGATTTTGAGCTTTTAAGATTGCAGAAACACAAGATGTTGGAGGTGCAGAGGTGCACAAGGAAAATGAACCCTGCATTGCCTTTGAGGGATTCTGGCCTGGCTGCGTTGTACCCTGCCCTGCTCTTCAGGATCCACTCCTCCTTTTCTTCCATTCTGCAGCAGCCCCTTTAACATCTAAAGATTCCAGCTCCACTTCCTGATCTTATCTTCACCGAACAAATCAATTCTCATACGTTTCTCTCTCGTAGGTCACACTTGTCACATTCATCTGGAGCCTCTCTAATTGCTCCAGGTCCTTCCCAACACGTGACACAATGTGCACACAGTTCACCAGAGGAATTAGTGGCATTTCTGGAGCACTGGGGTTTCTTTCTCTCTGTACTCTTACAATTTTCCTGTTTCATTGCAGCTGAGCAATGGATCTGAGGTGTGGCTGAGGTCCAAGTTCTTGCAGGGAGCTTCTTGGCATGAACATGTAGGGTTAACCAAACCCAACCCACAGCAAAGTAACTGAATTATTTCTTCTAATGAATTCAAATCTATTGTGACCTATTTGCCACTTGTACAAGAAGAAAGAGAAGCTGAGTTTGTCAGATGATAAATTATCTATTGCAAATTCATGAGTTTGAAGGCCAGAGGGGACCATTATGCTCATCTCAGCCTGACCTCCTGCACAACCCAGGCCCTGGAATTTGACCGAGCGATTCCTGTGTCATTAATGTGTGGGTGACCCTCTTGCCCAGAGCTCTGTGGAACACCATGGATCTGGCTGCAGCCCAGACTGGAAGCTGGCCTCCTCCCTCCTTTCCCTTGCTCTCCTTTCCGGCATTGTTTCTCTGAAGGGCAATTCCTCTCTTCCCACACTCGCTGAATGCCAGCCCAGCGCTGGGGCCCAGCTCAGCTCGGCATCCTCAGTGCCTGGGGCTGAGGAAGGGCTGCAGCAGCAGCAGCAGCACAAGCTGGTTTCCATTTTTGCACCAATGTCCTTGTCTGGAAGAGGGGGGAGGCATGGACAAACACCTCCTGTGAAGTGCCAAAATCTCTTAGGGATGAACAGTTTCCATAGCTTGTGAAAAGCTGCTTTGCACCAGGATGTTTGCTGCTGTCTGTGGAACTATAAACCTGGGTAAGAGCTGGCTGGTGTGAGGGTTCCAGCCTGGTCCTTCCAGTGGGGGTTTGCTGGCTGGTTACTCAGGAGGGCAGAGGGGTTCCTATTTTTTGGTATAATAAGGCACTCAGGACACCTCCCTGGGTGAGGAGACAGCTCTCAGCAGGATGGCTTCAGCTTTCTCTGCTGTGGTTTATCTACAGAATTGAGACTATTCCTAAGCTGAGACACAGACACAGGTTGGTTTATGGGTTTTTGTTTTGAATTTAAATGCCCAATCAATTAGCTCTCAGGAAAGAGGCTTTTGTGGTTTGCTAGTGGGGTGTTATTATGTTTTTTCCTGAGCAGGGTTTACTTCTGAGAGGGGTTTTGAGCAGGTCCCCAGGGTGAAACAGTCCAGTAAATAGGCACGGCTCTGGATTCCCTCCGACCACAGCGTTCTGTGTGTGCAGAGCAAGCTGCTGGAACCCGGGGAAAGCCACAGTTCATAGCTGTGCTTCTTTGTGAGGGGTCTGTGATGATAATGACTTTTAATTTGCTGTTGCTGGGGAAGTGGCCCTAACTTTCAGGCAGGAGACCAACTCCCTAACTTTCCCAGGAGCATCTCGATCCTTGGAGAACAGAGGGAGCTGGATGCAATGTTTAAGATGACCTGCATCCTTCTCTAGGTGTCTGGGTGGAAATAAACTTAAGGCCCCAACGTTCAACAGGACACGGTTAACTGAAAGAAACTGCTGTGGGCTGGAGGGAAAATCCCTTTCCCTGGTGGATCCCTCACTAACAAAGAGAGCAGCCAGGCTTCGCTCTGTGGCTCAGTCCGACTGTGGCACAGCCCTGCTGACCCAGCACAGCAAACGCAGCCCCGCCAGCTCCTGCCTGGACTCAGCTGCTCGTCCTGGCCGCCTCTAGGTGCAGACACCTCGGACGACAAAAGGGCTTTGACCAAGCCAAACCCAGGACTCACTACGGCTTTCAACAGCTCCACCTGGGCAGAAATCAGCGCTGCTACTCCGCTTTGCCTCGGGGACACCGTGCAGGTGCGGTGCCCGCACCTCGCTGCGTGCGTGGGGCTGCTGCGGCCGCTGCCAGGCGAGCGGTGAGGCGGCCCCGGGCATGGCCCCGGGGATGGCCCCGGGGATGGCTCCG
>WEIT01005664.1:36218-106848 GCA_013389985.1 Dryoscopus gambensis
CGCGGCTGCGCCCGTCCCCGAGCCCCGGGAGCGCCGCGGGGTCGCCGCGGAGGGAGGGAGCGCTCGGCCGTGGGAAGCGAGGAGCTGTTGCACGGGTGGGGATCCGACCGGAGTAGAGTGAGAGGAGCCGGGAAGGACGCGGCGCTCCCCCCGTGGGGCAGCTCCCGCTCGCGGGTGGTGGGAGCTGGCGATGCTGCGGTGGGATCCTTAGCACCGGCCTGGAGCGAGCGGCTCCGCTGCTGAGGAGGGTGATGCTGAAAGCTGCTCGGCGCTGGGCAGTCGCATGGGAGGCTCCTGATCGCACTGCAGAGACTTCAAGTCTCAGCTTTAAAACTGGGCGCTACAGAAATTCACACGGGGCTGGAAGGAAAAAATAGCTCCAGGCTCTTTGGCGTTCATGGCAATGCCGTATCTTGCCCATTCTCTTCATTTCGATCAAAAGTGGAAAAGACTAAACCCAAAGAAGACTAAATGAGTCACTTTGAGGCCTTACAGCGTTGTTCATGCTGTTCACCATCGCTGTGTTTTGTCTCTCCTCTAGCAGTCTGAAGCGGAGGTGGTGCAGTAGCTGGACTAGAGGGCTAAAAGGACCCAAGAATGCTTGAAGTGTATGGGATACAGTAGCTTTCCATCAATTGTCTTTGCATGCGCTGCAGTAATTAGCACAGCAGCTAGTGGGTTGTCTCATTTAATGAGTGTTGGTTCATTAGGGCAGCAGGTGTTTCTTGGTTGTGTTGTATTGTAGAGCAACTCCAGGGAAAAAGGAGGAAGCAGAGTTAATGTCATTGCGTTGCCTACTCTGGGAGAGCTAAAGCTGTGGAGAAACCTGCTGGATTTTAACCAAACTCGGGCTTCTTTCTTTCTTTCTTTTTGTTTTTCTTGGAAACTTTTTGGGGATGAGCTTTTGGTCACTTTTGCAAAGGAAATTTTAGTGGGAAGCTGCTTATCACAAATGTGTGCCTGCACATGAACACTGCTCCCAGCTGCTAGTGAAGAGAGAGCAGAGGAGAAATGGGAGGCATTTCTCCTGTGGCTTAGCTGGGTGGCTCTGGCAGGGCAATGTGGTTTTAAAAGTCTCTGCTGTGCCTTTTAGGCCTTGAAAGCAGGTGCTGGTGGAGCCTGTGTCCCTACTGCTCTGTGAGGTAAGTGGTGACTTAGTTTCTTCCTTAACTTCACTTGTGTTGCAGTGCAGAAACTTCAGGGTGAATTCAGTGCCTCTGTCTGGTCTGATAGGTGGAACCTCATAGTGAAGCCATAGTAACTGGTACCAAAAGCTTAATATGTAGGGCTTTTTTTGCCTGGGAGCATTAAGTGAGGTGTAAGAACTGCAGAAGGTACCTGCGCAGGCAGGGAGTGCCAGACCCCTTATCTGGGGAGCTGGGAGAGGTACATTCCTTCTAGGAAATGGGGCTGGGTAGGAAGAAGCATGCCAAAAAGGACAATGTTTATTCGTTTTATTACATCCTTTAGTGGATCCCTAAATTCAACCCCTCCTAAACAAAGGCATGTGCTCTGTTGTGCTGGCAGCAAATAATCCGGGTGCTGACTGGGCCAAACATCTCTATTTGCAGAGATTGAAGTTAAAACTTTTGCTACAGCAGTCACACACCACAAACCCGGGGTGTTTCTGTCCCTGTGCAGCTCTGTCCATCTGCCCCTGCTCACCTTTCTGATGCCACGTGCTGCACAGACCTGTGGAGTCTCCAGGAGGGCTTTGGAAGCTGTGACGCTGCAGGGCTGGTGTGCCTGGGGGTCAGCTCCTGGTGCTGGGTATGGGGTCACTGCTGGGGCTTGTTGGAGTTGTCCAGCTCTGTGACTGTGCCCCTCAAACTCGAGCTGACTGAGTTCTGTGTGAGCCTGAGTTACTGCTTTACCTTCCACGAGGATTTGGGCTGGTGCTAATTGAAGTGCATCAATTCAGCTGTGTGTAACCTCTGAGGACTTGCGGGGCAGCATGGGGGCTGTAGGAGCTGTGCAATACCTGCTGGCAGCAGGTGTCCTGCTCTTCCCCACTGCTGCAGGTGCTCTAACTTGCCTTTTTGTGCTGGCTGGCTGATCCTGAACATGTGGGAAGCACCAAATCCATCAAATGTTCCCCTGGACTCTGGAGAGTGACAATCTCATGCTTGGGGACAAGTCCACCAGCATCCAGAGAGCTCCCCTGGATTTGGCCCCTTGCTTTTAAAAGGCCACTCTGGAGATTTCTGGGTCTGGGAGGGAGACATGGACATGTCCTGGGGAAACCATCACTGTACTGCACTGACATCACCGAGATGTTATTGATTCCACACAGAAAGAACATTAGATAATGCTGCAATCAGTCCAGAAATGCATTAATCTGGCCTGAGAACTCAGATAAAAGCACACCTTGTTCCTCCCTCTCCCTTCCCTTGCTCTCAGTTCTCCTGCAGTCTCTGTTTTCCAAAGCACTGTTGGCTTTTGTGATGTTTACAAACTTTCCTTGATTGTGTCACAAACAGCCCCCATCTCACTCATTAGTGTCACCACTGCGAGGACCTGACCTGAATGTGCATCGGGCAATTAGAGAGAGCTCCGAGCACCACAGAGCTCTGAGAGAGGAGGCAGCTTCCTCCTGTTCTGATGGGAAAACTGGGATGGAAAAACTGCTGGCCTTCTGACATGGAAGGCAGTGAGGGAGGGCACAGCTCAGCGTGGTGGTTGAGGCAGAGTAAACTGGTGTTTGCAAAGCAAACTGGGGAAAAAATCTACTACTGGGATGAACCTCTGTCTGGAATGGCTCCTGTTTGTTCTGTGTGTATCCAAGGGATAACAATACCATGGAAAACTTGGATACTTTCCGTACTTCTTGTAAAGTAAACTTGCACAACTTTTGAATCTGGACTTTATGTAAGGCTACAAGGTATTTTCTTTCCAAGAGGTGGTGTTTAATTGTATCTGCCTGAGGTGCAAATTAGCACCAGCAGCAGTGCTGGGTTTGGAAAAGTGCAATCAGCTTCCTCTGTGGGACTGGGAAAGGGCTCAGGTGCACTGCCAGAAAGCTGGGAATGACCATTTGCTCTCTGCTTACTCTGTAAAATAAGCTTGAAATTGCTTGATTATTACCTTTGTCAATGCTGGTTCAGAGGTTTCTGAAGGATTCTGATTTTTCTTCTGTAGGCCCCTGCACTCAATCTCCACCCAGCAGAAGGATGTGTAAAACAGGACAAACATTTCTAAAATAGCTGTGCTGCATAATAGATGGCCTGAGCAAAAATTACAGGCTAGCTTAGCAGGCAGGGTTGGCTTTGCTGACATCTGTTTGGGGATGTTTTGAACAACTCACTTGTACTTTCAGTTCTGGTGAGTCGTGTGGTCATCCCAGTGTGGAGCCGAGCAGGGCACTGAGGGTCTGCCTCAGCAGGGAGAGGGATCCTGCTGGGCAGACCTGGGGTTGGGACTTGGTGCTTTGCAGGTTTCCCCAGGATTTTGGGCATCCTTTCTGATCCTCCTTTGCCTCTGCCCTGTAGGTGCTGCTGCAATACAAACAGTTCTTGTCCTCAGGGTGTTAACTGGGCTCTGTGCACATGGAAGTGGAGCTGAAGTGAGGCTCTGCCTTCTCCCTGTGCTGACTTGCACTTCACTGATTCAAGTTCTGCTTGTTCTGCCTCTCCTGGGGTGAGAGCAGTCCCTCTGGATGCTTTATCCTGAAGTCCTGTGCTCTGTGTGGGATATTTTGTGCCAAGCAGACAAGAAAGAGAACGTTGTGCTTTGGCCACGTGCTTGTGGTTGTTCAGAGTTTGAGTCAACTGAAGTAAAATCAGTTTGTGACTCATGCGTGGCCTGAGGAGAGCCCTCAAAGCCAGTTCCCTGCGAGATCAACGCTAGTAATCACAGCAGAGCTGGGTCTGGAAGCAGCTGTGATGCTTCCCACCTGGAATGTTGGCTGTGAGGTGCGAGCTGTGCTACCCAGAGTCTGTGCCCAGCTCCTGAGGTGCCTTTTGCTACCTGTTGCTTTGGTCTCTGGGTGCTTCCCTCCTGGGCAGTGTCTCCGAGAGCTCACGGCCAGCAGGAGAGGAGGGGCACTGGAAAGAGTTGCTTTGTGTTTGGATCATGGTGACCGGGTGCAGCAGTTTTGTCCCCTCCATGGGTGGTGGGTGCTGTTGTGGCTCCAGGTCCTGTCAGAGCTTTGGTTGGTGTCTGCAGCACGAGCTGCTTGTGACACAGGAAAATCTTGTGTGTGATTGACTTCTGTTTTCCTGGAGGATGTGGCCAATTAGGGATCTGCTGCCCCTTATTTTCAAAGTTAGGGGAGCAGTGCCTGTTACAGCAAAGGATGAAAACGTGTTATGAAAGCTGAGAAACTGATTTGTTATAGAAGAGTGATTTTTAAAATCCTTTTT
The DNA here is from genome assembly GCA_013389985.1 of Dryoscopus gambensis. Classification (NCBI taxonomy): domain Eukaryota; kingdom Metazoa; phylum Chordata; class Aves; order Passeriformes; family Malaconotidae; genus Dryoscopus; species Dryoscopus gambensis. The sequence continues at coordinate 40,580 of WEIT01005664.1, forward strand.
GACTCTTCCTCTTTTGAGCCAAATACAGCTGGACCATGACCACTGTGGTGATTGGAGACAGGAACAGGCTGCGCAGCTCTGTTGGCATTCCCTTCCTCCAGCTCAGTGATGAGTGTCCCAGTCAGTGGATTTTTCCTGATATATTACATAAACCACAGGGGAAAGCCTTGCCTTGGCGGTGCCTTGAGGATGAGCAAAGTCATAGCCAGGAGCAGACAGGCTTAAAATTGGATATGCTGGTAAAAGTCTGGGGAATCAGCTTCTCCCCTCACTGATCAGGCCTCAGGCTTGGAGGGAGCATCTGCGGGAGGCAGATAGGAAGGGATTTTTTATGGACTGGCAGTGGTAGAATGGCTCAGTTTGTTAAAGGAGGTGCATCAGGATGGAAGATCCTGCCTGGATTCAAACCTGTGGAGTGTGTGTGTGTTCCTGCTAGAGCAGGAGGTCTCCAGGTGTGCCCTGAGTGGTGACATTCCCACCTCTGATTTTCTGTGCTTGAAGCTGGAGCGAGGGCAGGGGCTGGCATGGGGCACAGGGTCCCTGCAGGACCACCCTGCTGCCACCTGCCCAGCGCCCCTCATCCTGCCCTGAGGTGGATCTGGGGTGCCCCTGGCCCGTGTCCTGGATCATCTGCACAGCCAGGGACTTCCTAGATGTGGCCCCCTTCGTCTGTGCTGTTCTAACACATCCCCAGGACACAGCTTTGTCACTGCTGTCTTTACTCGGAGCTCTCCATAAAGCAAATGCTGCTGTCTCAAGCCTCATCTCCCCAGCTCTCATGTTCCTGCATTCTACTCTGCTCTCTTGCCTCCTCTCCAGCAGATCAGGCTTTCTGTCACTGGAGAACATGAACTGTATTTTTGTTGTGGACTGTGGATTTCTTGCTGCCTCATATTTTTGCTGTCGAGGTGGTGTCCAAACTTGCATTCAGACTTGCTTGAAGAACAGGTTTGAACTCTGCCAGGTCTTACGCTGCAAGAAGCCACAAGCAGCAAGTTTCTGAAAGTGGAGAGATGGATTTTACTAAACTGCTGATGCTGTTCTGCTTTAAGAGCAATTTTATCCCCAAATTGCTCTCAGGTGTATCCAGTGCTGAGTCCCATCCCTCCCATCCCAGTCCTGCTCTCTGTGCCCCTTTGATCAGCCAGCCCAGCTTCCAGAATTCCACTTCCCTGGTATAAAATCCTTTGCCAGCCAAAGCCATGAAACCCAAATTCCCCCTGGTCTGGGCACAGAGGCTGAGTATCCCAACCACAAAGTGAATTCTGGGCCTTGGCTATTTATATTGTCAGTGGGAAAGCTTTTCATTGACTGAGCCGTTCCCTCCCTAAAGATACTTTTAATTAAATGTTATTTGACAGATCTGACTTTCTAATTGGCTTAGATTTAACTGGTATAAATGGGTTTTATTTTTTTTTCCACTGAAAGCTGAAGAAAGTAGGAATAATTTTGTTGGAAGGCTATTTGCATTCAGAGTCACGTCCATCTGTTGTTTAATGTAATAAGCTGATAGAGTGAAAAAAAAGCCCAGAAAAAAACCCCCACAACCAGAAAGTCAACATCCCTGCCAGTGCTTGGTGAGGAGAAGGGGAAAGGGACACGGCTGCCTCTGGTTTGGAGCTCTCTAAACAATGCCCAGCAATGTTATGCAACTGCCTAGGGAAGGAAGTGAAAAATTATCATTACAGTGCAGTTTCAAGGGCAATATTAAATGAGCAATTTGCAGCGCAGCCCTGTACTTAAGTGACTTAACTCACTTCTCTTGAGATAAAATTAACAGGGCTGGTTAAGAACAATAGCCATGACCTCTGTTCCCATCAGGAGAGGGGCAAAGACAGGCTCTTTTTAGAGCTAAATCTGAGGCATGGCACAGAGAGCCTTCAAAGTGGGCAGCCAAACCCAAACCAGTGTAATGGCCTGGTCCTGGAAGTGCCTGATGGTCCCTGCCCCACTGAAGCCTGGAAAAGCAGGGACAAGCATCTGCTGAAGCACCTCATTTATACCTGCTCTTCCTTATTTCAGTGGAAGGCATAAAAAGACCCCGTGCAAGGCCCTGGACACTGGAGCAGCAGCAAACCCCTGAATGAATGATTTGGAAAGCTGTGCTGTGTCTGTTCAGTAGCTCCAGGGTAGGAGTAAATAGCTTAAACATCTTCAATTCCCAGTTTACTTTTAGCAAGAGGATTTTGCCCAAGGATGCCAGGCACTGGAAGCACAGGTGTTTCCTTTCTGCCTTAGATTAGACAGGATCTGTCTAAAGAAGCTTCACCTTCTGCTGTGAATCAGGAGCTCTGTGCAGCTGCTACCCCTGGAGGGATTTTTGAAAGAGGAATATTGGATTGTCTTGGCTCCCCTCAAGCTTTTCTGTTACCCTTTGCTCTTACACCCTCTGGAGCAGCCAGAGGGGCTCTTCGCCGGGAGTTTGGGGCTAATGCAGGAGGAAGATCAAGAAAAAGGATTGAAATGGGGAAAACACTAATAACACAGCTCAGCCTAAGAGCTGTTTCATGTTCCACCTAGGAGCAGATGTTTTGTCTTGGAAGCTGCTTTTAAAAATGCATGGGTAGGACTGGGAGCCATCAGGTCTGTGTGCAGCTGGCTCTGAGCTGCACGAGGCGGCTGCTGGAGGCAGCTCTGAGCGCACAGGGTGGGCCAGGGCTCCTTCCCTGCCCTGGGGATCCTGCTGCACTCACGTTCTCTGGCTGCCGGGGAGCAGGGATGGCTCCTGAGGAAGGGAGCCCTTTGCTGGGCCCTGCGGAGGCAGCCCCAGCTGCTCATCTGCGATGGGACCTGGGACAGAGTCCTTGATTTGCAGCCTCTCCCTGCTGAGCCTGGGAGGATTGGCTCCTGCTCTGGGACTGCAGCAGGCTCAGCACAAGGAGCTCAGCTTTGCCATAGGGCAACACAAATAATGCATAGCTGTGCTGAGAGTGCCAGGGGCAGCTCCACCCCACTGCTGGGACCATGCGTGGTGGAGTTTCTCCGTCTCTTGATGAACAGAGCTGCACAAAGGTGTATTTGCAGGTAGAACAGAGGGGTTTGCTGTACCAAATGTCTTCCCAGTTCTGTTCCCAGGACTTTGTTGGCACTCCTGTGATTTTGCAGAGCGCTGGGCTGTATTTGCTCTGGGGTGGGTGTCACAGCAGGTACCAACTGAGTGTTCACCTGTACCTGGTGGTACCTCCCTGGGCACTTTGGTGTGAATTGCTGCATTTTCCTGTGCTCTGGAGCAGCTTCAGCCCAAATTAGCTGTGGGACAAGTTTCTCCTGTGATCCACGCTGCAGAGTTGAGGTGGCTCTTTATGCACTCCATCTGTGGAATATCCATTCGTGCCTGAGGAGAGCTAGGAAGTGCTGATTAATATTCATCTCTCTGGGGCTATTTGTTAATTACTGTTATTCATGGTTTGCATGATGGTGCTGAGTGGATCCTGGCAGGACTGCATCCGTTCCAGGGTTTCGGAGTGCGTGGTAAACACCAGTACTTTATTGCAGCCTCTGGAAATATTGTTCCTGTTTTCAAGGGTGGGAGATTGTACAGTCTTCAGGGTGAAAGAGAACAGAGGTGGCAAAACTGGGAGTTGAATGTCCTGACTCCCACTCCTTTCCTTCAGCACTTCCTCACCCACATCAGAGTGAGGGTAATTGTGCCAATTGTGCACTGGAGACCTTGGCTTCGTCCTTCACTGAGCCCTGCTGGGCAGTGCAGCGCTGGTGTCACACGAGATTACAGTGGCTCTGCTGCTCTACCAGGGAGCAGAAAGTTGTTGAGGAGGAAGTTACCAGCTGGTGAATTACATACTGCCTGTTCACAAGGTGTGCCTTGAAAATGTGGTGGGAACACTGCAAACCACAGGAGAGGGAGCAGCTTGGGTGGTCCTGGGTCTGGTCACTGTGAAGAGCCCGGTGCCAGGGACTGGCTTGAAGAAAGCAGGAGAACAGCCCTGAGTGCTCAGGCACATGTGGCTCCACAAGTCTCTCAGGCTTTGAGAAGAGAGCAGGTAATTTAAAAAGGGAGAGAGGGACACAGAGCAATGATCCCTGTCAGAAAATCCTGCAGGTTAAATTGTGTGAGTGAGTGGAGCTGCCCTGCCTTGGGGGTGGTTGTCTTTTGGGGTATGGTGAGAGCTGGAGGGAGAAAAGCACACATCTGTAGTTACAGTCGGGCAGGAGGGGTTTGGGATGGGCAGGAGCTGCCAGTGCTTTGAGGAGGGTCCTGTCCTTACTGTCCTTGTGCACTCACCATGTCCCAGCTGGTGCTGCAGCAGCAACAGCCCCTTTTTTTAGCAGCTGTCTGCAGAGATTTGTATGGAGGAAATGCTCTGGGGATTGGATCTCGCTGCAAAACACAGAGGCCATCAGATTCAGCTTGTTTATCAGCCAAGCCTTCTGCAGCATGAAGGCAGGAATACAAACCACCAGCGACTAACAAATGAAAATATCGAGCTTCCTAAGCCACGGGTGTTTCTCTTTCCCCCCTGACAAACAAGCCCTCGTGATTTCCAGCTTGGGAAGCCTATGGGCCAACATCTCATGGCGAGTGAGCGGAGACTTGTATCCATAAAAGCAGCTGAATGTCCTGGAATTGTGATACTCCACGTGTACCTCCAGGCATTTCCTGGCCTCTGAGTTCAGCCGAGTGCCTGAGCTCCTGCATGGGTCTAAATAATAAAACATATGAGTTCACTGTGATGTGCCCAGAATTTTAAGGCTGCAGCCTTTGGCCAGCTCTCGTATGAATTGCTTCCATCAGGGCAGTAATCCAGGAAACTACGAGCACGAACTGCTTGGTTGATGGAAGTCTGTGGTTTGGTGCCTTCCTGGGTAAAGCCAGGGGAGAAAGGAAAGCTGCTGTTTTCTCTGTGTTCATCCCTTCCGTGTGCCCCGCTGGGAGGGCAGGCAGGGAGGGTTCCAGCAGGTACCACAGGCACTGAGGAGATCCTGGCCCACGGGATCTTCTGCAGCGTGCTCGGGTGTCTGAGGAGTTAATAATGAAATGACTGAAAGTACCCACGTTTTCCTCTGCTGTTCTGAAGAAAAGGAAAGCTCACTCTGCAAGATGTTCTCTCCAATGAAACCATCCTTTGGCATCAGTGGTTTTGGCAGGAAGTTTTCATCACCTATGCCAGTGAGTGACCACTTTGCAGAGGGGATCAGCAGCAGATCTGTCACAGAAGGATGAGGAGTGAGCAGAGAAAACTCCTGTGTTCCCTGCACTGAACGAAGTGATTCTCCTGTGGTAGAAATCCCTTCCCGAAAGGGCCCTGGGTGAGGTTCCCCCGGGGTGACTCAGGAATTCCCCTCAGGTTTGCTGGAGCAGGGTCCGGCTGTGCTCTGTGGAGCTCCAGGCCCGTGTGCTGAGGGCAGAGCTCACCTGGCCAGGGCAGCTGTGTGAGCAGCAGCTTGGGAAGGGAAGGGAAGGCAGGAGATGCTTTGCAGACCTGGCTCAGACAGAATTGAGTCATTTGTCGAGGCTGACGCTCTCGGAGCTGGTTGCCTGAGGCTGGCATGGCTCAGACAGGAGAGTGAGAATGCAGCCATCCAGATACACACAGAGGAGAGAAAAGTAACAGCTCCCAACATATGACTGCAATGGAGGTAAAAAAAAGCATCCCCAATTAAAGCCATGTGTGTTGGTGGCTGGAACTGCTCCTGAAAGGCTCGTGGAGGCTGTTTGTGCAGCACAAATGCAGCCGCTCCGGAGTGCCCTGCATTAGAAGAGGCTCCTCCAGCGCATGGAATCTGTGTGGAAACAGAGCTGTTCCTGCATGGCAGCAGCTCCCCACTGCCCGTAGGGGTTAAGGTAAGAGCTCTTGTTGCCTGTCTCCTCCCCGTCCCTGCTCCTGAAGCACATTTTCCATGCAGCCTGGTGCTGTGCCCTGTGGGTTTTTTTTTCACTGCTGGATGATGATGATGTCTCTGTGCAGGAGCAGAGATTTTTCTTTTCCTGCAGACATGCATAATTCAGTTGTCAGGATAAATGTGCTCCCTGGTTTTGGGCATGTGCGTAGGCCTGATGCTGGATTCTCCCTTCTCTCACCAGTGTGAGGCAGGAGGGGAGCAGGGAATTCTCCCAGTGCTCCAGAGCAGCAGCCTGTGGTCTGTAAACCCATTGCAATACCTGTGAGGTTGCACGAAGGATCTGAACTAAACCTCAAATAGGCCTGTGGAGAGGAGCATCCTTCCTGTACTTGGGAAGACTTATCAAGAAACATGATGTTCGTACAAACTCCTCCTGTGGAAGAACAGGACCAGAGCCCACTTCACACATGAGGGACGTGATCCACATAACAAAATCGTATCAAAATGTGTTTGCTGCTGTTTCCACCTGCAATTATGCTGCCCTAATGCCCCAGTGTCAGAGCCAAACTGATGTGGCTTCTGTGTGGGGAGCAGCAGGACTCGCCTCCCTGTGCTTGATGTGCGAAGCGTTTCCAGGGTAGATGTTCTCCGTGGAGCCACACTGGGACAGAAGCGCTAAAAATCTGGGGAGATGCGGTGGAGGACTCATTCCCACAGGGCTGTGGAAGCAGTGACAGCAGCTTGCAGGATGCTGGAGGGTTCCCTGCAGAGGCAGCAGACACCCAGCACGGCGCCAGACAGCGGGGCTGTTCTCCGCGGAGGAGCGAAGCCGAGCGGAATTCTCACCTTGCGCGGAGCCGCGTGGCTTCCTGGGAATCCTGCCACGCTCGGGCCTGTGGGCTTGCACATTAATCTGATGGCATGTGTAGATTTTTACACAGCGCCATGGAGCACCCAAAAGTGCTTTTGGTGCTGCTCTGCTGGGTCTGGGTTTGTACAGAGGAGCTGCAGGAACAGTTTTAGAGGTGCTGGCGAGGGTTGCAGTGGACACCTGGCTGATATTTGAGCTTGTGGGGAGCCTCTTTCCTTGTTTTTCAGACAGATGTGGAATATTATCTTTACAAAATCCTGAGAGAGGCCCTGCGGCTGTGTACCAGCCAGGGAGAAGGGCAGTGTCCTGTGTGAGCTCTTGCTCTGTTGGCCAAAGGAACCTTTTAAACCCACGAGTGTCTCTGGGCTGATGCCTGATTTTTGGCACCCCTAGAATTTTCAGGGAGAGCATGACAATGCTTTTAACAGCCCTCGGAGCAGGAGGCAGCTGCAGGAAAACAATGTGAAATCAGTGCAATCTGCTGTGCTGCAGCTCTGCCAACAGCAATCTGTCCTGGTGGCTGGCGATGCTTCAGCCCAGAGAGAAGCTCTGCCAATGTGCCCTGTGTGACCCAGGAGAGCCACCTTTGTGAATCCCTCTGGTTTGGGCACACAGGGCTATAATCACCGAGGGAAGGACTATCACAGGCTCTCAGTGGTGTGCTCTGGCTTGATTTCACCCTCCTCACAGGCTTCACCAGATGGTCGTTTGAAAAAGAAGTTGCTGCTTGTTTGGATTCGCTGGATTGGTCTGGTTCCTGCTATTTGCTCTTCAGTGAGTTCTGCAGGAAGTGCAAGGGCCAGGTTCGTGCTGGCTCTGTCACTAAGGTCCCATCCAAACCCCTCTCAGGTGCAGGTGATGGTGCTGCAGAGCATCCTTAGTGTTCTCATGGTGAGCTGGGATTGCTCAGCACCTCCCTGGCTCAAAGCCTGCATGGCCCAGGATCAGGGTGTGAGTTTTCTGATGGATCCCAAAGGCCCCTCTCTCTTGGACTGAAGCGCTTGGCTTGAGGCTGACGGAAGCAGATGAGACAGGAAGGGAACAGAACCAAATTGGCTGTAGGCTGCTGTGGAGTCAGTGGAAAAAACTGTGGTGTGAACTTTGTCATGGTTTCCTTTTCTGCTGCATCACAATGACGATCCCACTGCCGTGCCCTGAGCGTGGTCTGTGGTTTGCAGGGGGCTGTGGGCAGGAAAGAGGCAACACATGGGGTGTGTGTGCAGCCTCCAGCTGCCGTGGGAGGTTTGGGATGAGGTGGGACATGGGCAAGAACCTGGGACAGGCAGAGGTGGCTCCTTTGGCTGGCTGGGCTTCGCTGTAACGCAGTGCTTGGTGTTCTTGGCAGCACCTTTTCCATACACAGTTGTTTTCCTGCTGCAAGCCCATGCTCCGAGGCAGGAGCAACTGGCAGGCTGAGAGAGGAAGGAGAAGTGGGGGCTGCAGCTGGAGGGGTTTGAGGCAGCTTGAACGGAGAATAGACTGGGGCTTGTGGGCAAACAAGCCTTGCTTTCACTTCAGGAGGTTGTGCAGGAGAGGAAACCTCACACAGCCTGTGCAGCTGCCCAGAACAACTGGGACGATTGTGCTGGTGGCACTTGTGGAGCTGAGCTTGACCCTGCCAGCAGCTGGGAGTGGCAGGACCCCGGGGCAGGGATCGGGGGAGGCTGTGATGTTTTCAGTCAAAGCTGTCTCAGCTCTGGTCCGGAGCTGCTCCCTTGCTGTGTCTGGTTTGTTCTGGCACTGCTGTGTTGGAGCTCCACTGGGATCCATGGGGACTCATCTCTGGCCCCCACTGGGTGTCTGGGGGACAGTTCTAGAGAGGAGATGTCTGTGCATCTCTCATTTATGGTTCTTTTGCCCATTTTCAGTATTAAGTTCCACCTGAATGAGCTCCTCTGTACTGGTGGGTAGTAGAAGCTGAATGGCATAAATAAAACAGGTAACAAATAAATTGGTTGTTTTCATTGTGTGGTTGTTGATAAGGCAATTACTCGTTTTTCTAATGTATATGGTAATTGTAACCTGCTGTGTTCTGCAGTGTGTTGGTTTAAATCACAGCATATATTTTAGTGAGAGATGTGTTGACCCGATTGCCAAAGTAAGTTTGTAATGAAAAGCCTCTCAGCCTGCGCGTCCTCTCCTGCTCTCTGGCTTCTGGAAGTGACTGAAGGAAATAGCACTTCACTGCTGCTGAAATCATCCCCAGAGTGCTGTTTAATGGCAACGTGATGGATTAACCTCATTAGAGGTGCTAGTGTTGTACAAGAAAGCAAACTGCTCGTAGAAAACTCAGGAAGCTTCCTTCATTGCGCCGAGTTCATTCCAAGCCTCCTCTGTGACAAACCAGGAATGTCTAAACCCCTGTCCTGTTGCAGGTGCTGGTCTGCCTGGAGCTCTGCAGGGCACGTTTCAGGGGTCAGGTGCTGCAGGAATGAGACAAACTGCTGGGTTTTGTGTTCCTGGGAAGGAAAGAGCGTCCTCAGGCAGCAGCATCATGACTCCACTTGTATTTGGCAAGCTGGTGCTCCTGGCCTCTGCATTTATTTCTCTTTTTCTCAGATGGCTGCTCCTGGTTGGGTTTATGCCCTGCTGATGAGCTGTGCAAAGAGATTGTGTTCCAGGCTCATTTCATTCTCACTCTTCTTGAAAGTGAGTTCTCCTGCACAGTTCTCCTTCAGAGAATTTGATTGGTTCATACACTTGGTGGATTCATATTTTTTTTTTCATTTGGGAGTCAGAACATGTTTTAATGAATTAATTTTCAAATTGATATCTCCTTAATCATCACTTCCTCAGACCCTGCAAAGTATTTGCATGTTATAATTTAAGTGCTTTGAAACTGGGTATCAAGTGAAACTGTTAAACCAGGATGAGATGAAATTCACATTTGCCCCTTAATCTCATCTGAGCACTTTCAAGTGCTGGAAGTTAATTACATCCATGGTAGTCCTTTGATACTTGAGTAATTTTGGAGCACAATGACTTAAATTTGTGCTCATTGCCTGTTAGAAATTCCACTCCTCAGCTGACACGGAAAAACTTCCTTGTGCTCTCTGTTCTTCCTGTGGCTCCAGCTGGATTTGTGGGCAGGATTTGGGTCATGGATTCATGATAATCGTTGCCAGTGTACCATTTCCTGAGAGCCCAAACCATCCAGCTGTGGGTCAGGTTTCCAGAGGTCAACAACATCTTCGGCTCCTGGAGTTGGGGACATTTCTTTGGGCATCTCCAGCAGTTGCTTGGCACGAGCTGTGTGAGCATCCCTGCCAGGATGGAAGGTGCTGCCTCATTCCCCACGGAGCAGCTCCCCTTGGCACTTGAGGGAGGGCCTGGCAGAGGCTCTGGGAGCCAGGGCTCCTGGGTTCCTCTCCCTTCTCTACAGCTGACTCACAGCAAGGCATCATTTGCCCACAGAGCCTCGGCTGCCTTTTTGAAAAATGGGGTAATTGCTGCCCTCGCACTTCTGCAAAATATTATGGAGTCCTTAGGTTGAAGTTTCTGCACCTCCACATCATAAAATGCTTCAAAAATGCTCTGAAAACAGCAAATAACTCCCATCTGTCCTCTGTTCTCCCAGCCCCACGGATCAAAGGCACAGAGGTTGTGTAAGCAGGGGAATGCTGGATGACTTTTGCTTTCCAGTAGGCAGTGGGGAGTTTGAATTTGGATTTCTGACAATGACGCAGCTTGTTGGAGCCATTCTGCACTGAAATGGGGTCCTATTCAGCACTGCTAATAAGAGGGTAAAGGCAGCTAAATACAGCTGTCTTCCTCAGTGTCATTTGGGATTTATTAGCAAATATGCAGTGGAATTGAATCCCTTGTAAGTACTCTGCAGCTAATGGTAGATAGCAATTAGCTGAAATGACTACTGTGGAGCACTGATGCTGCATCACTGAGGGGACAGGAAATCTGGAGCCAGCACACAGACCCAGCAGCTTCCAGAACTCCCTGTAGTTTTTCCCTCTGGATTTTCTGTTTCATGCCCTTAGCAAAAGACTGCGGTGAAAATCGCTCCGCCTGGGTAATCCCTGGAGCTCCAGCTTGAGCAAACACTTCCCCAGCAGCAGCAAGTGTGTGTGTATATTATTATTTTTAGCTCAGGGGTCACTGAAAGGACTCACTGCAATGTTCCTACCAGCAAAAGTGCGTGGGGTGGGAACCTCCTCCCCTCCAGATGTGCTGGATGCACAGAGATGTGAAGGGATCTGGCCCAGATGCTTGCAACCAGTTCAGAAGCTGGGGAGGACTGGGTGCAGCATTCATGGTTTCATCTCTGACCTTTCCCTCTCCAAACTCAACAGGAGGGTTTGATTCCTTCCTCTCGCTCATGAGGTGAGGTGTAGGTCAGGGTGGCCCAGGGTTCTGCCCTTTGGCTGGAGGGGAACCAGCTCCTGTGTGCTGGTTTTTGAATCGGGCTAATTCCATGTGTATCTTGATTTGTTTGTCACCCTGCCTGCCAGCCTGTGTTTGGTACAGAAAACTGCTTGTCAGGAGGGGATTAGCCCTGGGGATGTGATGTGGGTGGGGAGTGAGGGGCTGTGCTGGCCACGTTCCACCAGAACTGGTTTGGGGAGTGAGATAATTGAGTATTTGCATTATTCTCCTGCCAGGTTGCTGCTGGGTGCGTTGGTGATGTGGAGCAGTGTGGATAAGAGGGAGTGAACGATGGGCAGGTGCAGTGCCGTGGCAAGGGGATGGTGTTTCAGGGTAGGAAGTTGAAATCACGTGTATTTAGGAGCAAGTAATGGGATTTTCTGAAAGACTGGAGCTCGTTTGGGAGCAAGAGAGAGGCAGGTGTGGATGTGCTGGACCCTGCCTGGGGCAGAGTAGCCAGGGAAAATTGCCCAACACCCCTTGGGAGAGTGCTCCAGGCAGAGAAGAGCGGTGCAGGGCTGGCCTGAGGCTACGTGCGTGTAAATTCACCGTGAACAAACTCGGGCTGTGCCTCAGGAGCATCTGGAACAGCTTTCCTCAGCTGGGGAAGCACGGGAAAACACTCGGGCCCTTCGCTGAGGCTTTGGCAATGTGAACTCCCCCGGTGTGTCCCCATCAGTGCAGGGGACACAGCCCCGAGGGCCCGGAGCCACCTGGCCCCGGTGGTTCAGAGTCAGCAGCTGCCTCTCAGCTACAGGAACCGTGCAGGGCTGGGGAAGGAAACTGCTAAAGGGGAATAATTCCCAGCGTGATTGACTGGCAGCACGCCCTTGACGAAGGTAATTATTTAAATGCGTATTTAGTTCGTTAAGGCAGTGAATATGCATTTACACTGAGCACCTGGTAAATCTGATCCTTTTTTGGTTCGGAAAAAAAATGTTTAATTGCCCGTCACCAGTGCTCTGGAATTAGATTTATTTTTGTACAAAACTTAATCAGATTGCAAGTAAGATGCTAAAATCTGTTGCTTCACTAACTCATATCAATAGAAACACTAATGGGGATTTTTTTTACTACTCTTGGTCGTTTTGATGGGTTTTTTTCTGCCTTACCTTCTGTCTAAAAGCTTGGAGTTTTGAACTACACGAGGTCTGGTTGGGAATGAGTTTTGCAGTCGCCCCCACTAACATGAATCAAATATCTATAAATACCTTTTCCTTTTCCCTTTTCTCCTTTTTTTAAAGGCACTTTCACCTTGCAGGCAGGAAGAGGTTCTCCTGCCCTGTGGTATTTGTAATATTTAAGGCAGCAGACAACTGACCCCGGGCTCTGTCTGGTGACACGATAATTTTCTGTGTAACCTGATGGATTTGGTGTCAGCAGTGACAGGTTGCTGTGAGCAAGGCAGCCCTGAGCAGGGTGTGTTGGGAGGTCTGAGCAGGCTCCACACTCCAGCGCGGTGTTCCCACTCTGGGGACCTCTGTCATCACCAATTATAATATCCTAATTATAATGCTTGGCAGCAGTCATGGTGATCATTGGTAATGGCACTGGTGACACCTTGTGCTGCTCCCTTTATTTCTCACTTGACAGTGTCCTTGGCTTCCCCAGCACTCCTGGGACCGTCTCTGCCTTCTCCAAATTGCTGAAAACATTTGATATGTAAGAATCTTTGTATTCTGCCTTTTCCGAAGGCACATTTTTGCTGTGGAAGTCTTTGAACAAGCTTGCAGCAGGCAAAAGGCAATCTGTGCTCCAGCTCCTCATTAGCTGCTGCCTGGCAGTGAAGGGTGACCCTGGGAATTCTTGTTCAAGGCTGCTCCTCCCGTTCCTCTCAGCTCTTTCTGCCTTCACATCAGTTATCCTCTAAAGAAAAACTTAAGGAGGAGGGAGGGAGGCCCCAGGAGGAAGAGATTTCCTCCTGCCTGTCACTGCACAGTGGAAGGTCACCCTTTTCTGCTTCGTGAGTGTGAGAGGTAACATCCGTTCCTGGACTGGGGACTGGCAGATGTGACACTGATGGGGGCCAAGTCATCTGCCAGCATTGTGCCACCCTCTCATTCCCCTGGCAGAATTCTGGGCAGATTGCTGAGTGCTTTTGTGGCCAAACACTGTGTTTATATGTGGCCTTTTATTGCTTTTTTAAAAAATCTCTTTGTTGTTGTGCTCTGGGAGCCTCCTCCTTCACTGCTGTTTTATGGGATTGTGTAACCCAAGGTGTGGAGGAGCTGCAGGACTTGCCCAGCTCCAGCTGGGAAGCGATGCTGGAACTTGTTGCTGGACACACCAGCCCTGTTCTGATTTCTAAATTACAACTGCTGTCTTCAAAACTTCGTTGTTGTGTGGCCACCCTTGACGCAGCCTCTCATGTCCCTGCTTTCAGGACAAAATGTTTTGCTGTATGTGTTGTAGTCTTGTTTTGGTCTGGGACTGGATCTCGGGAGGTTGTTGGACCTTTCTGGCTGCCTGTGGTGGGGCTGGAGTCTGGGATGATTTCACTGGATGATCTTCAAGCTCCCTTCCGACCCAAACCATTGAATGATTCTGTGAATATTTGGAAATCCCACGTGTCTGGAGCAGCACACAAATCTGAGTGATTTAGGGCAAAGCTTATGAACGGGGGCCACTTGCAGTGACCTTCCCCCTGTCCCGTGGTCAGATCTGGGCTGTGCTGGTGGAGAGAAGGTCGAGCGTGGTGGGGGAGTTGGGTTCAGCAGCCCCAGGGTCGCAGCTGTGGAAAAGCAGCTCGTGTTGTGCAGAAATCTCTTCTGAGCTGCACCAGATGGCCCAGCCCAGCTCCTCCAGCCTGTCCCAGTAATCTGCTGACTCAGGACGATGGGAATCTTCTTTCCTGGCATTAAGGCCTGAGCAGCAGGTGCTTGCTGAGGTGACACAGGCCCAGGCGTGTTCCCTGTGTGTCAGCAGAGCAGATACTTCACACCCGAGGGCTGGGAGGGAGCAGGATGTGCCTCTCAGACAGGGCTGGTTTGGAGCCCTTTTAAACGGGCAGGGATGTGCTCTGTGGGATCTGCCTTCTGCTCTTCCCAGGTCTGAGAACTGCTCAGATCATTTCTGGAACTTGCAAAGCTTCCTGGGTGGCCTCTCCAGAGCCTGGCAGGTTACAGAGTGCTCTGCCCAAAGGTGACCTTTTGGAGGAACCCTGAGCTCCTCACCTGACAAGGGCAGGTTTGGAGCCCTTCTGCTCTCGGAGCAAACAGGCAGCAACAGGAAAAGCTGATGGACAACAGGGCAAAGTGCTTTGGGAAAAGACCAGGCCAGAAGGGAGGGAGCTGCTTGCCTTTGACCATCTCACGGGCTCTTCTAGGGCCATTTTTCTTGTGCACACTGAAAAGATGTGAGTGAGCCAAGACACTCCTGTTCCTGGAATTTGGCTGAGAACTCACCTCTCTGCTACCTGGAACAACAGTGGATGGAGGATATTGTATTTCCTAGAGGAAAGAAGACATTACTCCCTGTAGGCCTCTGGAAACAAAAACAATGCTCCTTAATTAGTGGTTGTGCTGCCTGTGCGGGTGAAGTGGAAACTGGAGACCAGCTGAAAACTGGAGAGCAGTGTGGGCTGTAGAGGTGGGAAGATGCCATCAGCATCTGCAAAAGCCTGGGTCCTGTCTACCTGCAAGATTGTTCCAAGTAGATCTCAGCCCCACTGCTTCCTTCTGCCAGTGGCTTTGGAGCTCTGGGTGCACGTTCAGAAAATGCACAGACAGCAGAAGAGGTAGGAGAGGGCTTGGATCTTGTAGTCATTGACTATTTTCCCCTTACTGGTCTGTCAGGATGGTTCAGGTTTGTCCTTTTAGTTGTATTTTATGGGTGGTTGAGCTATGGACTTCGGAAAGTGGAGTTTTAATGTGCTCAAGTTTGTACCTTGACCTTTAGCTGATTCCTCTGCCCTTGGCATTGTGTTCCTGAGTGCTTTTGAGCCTGAAGTGATTGAACTGCATGCAGAGGTGCTTCCCAAAAGTAGCTCGGAAGGGCAGGTGGGTTTTACAAGTGGGTTGTGTTTCTATTAATAGCTGCAGTCGTTGTTTGCTGTCCGAGGCAGCGAAGGCTTGGCAGAGCTGGATGCAGGGAAAAAGCCTCCTGTCCCTTCCCCTTGTTTGCTCAGGTCCCAGTCTGAGCAGTGATGTTAATTAGATAAGTCAGATACTCTGCAGAGCAGCCCGTTCAAGGACAAACAGATTTTAATTAAGGGCTGTGTGCACTGGAAGGTCATGTCACTGCCGTGTGCCTGGACAGTTACTATGGGAACACCAGGGAAGCACCCAGAGAGTGTGAGTGTGTCACGGAGTGGGCTTGGGGCACAAAATTCACTTTGGAGTATGGCAGATAAGGTCCCACCCTTGCACCGTGCACCTGGGTTTTGTTGCTGTGGGAATGGGAACCTTCACTTCAAGCTCTTAAAATAACCCCAGAAGTTTTATGTGAGCTGTACAGCAATGCCATGAATTTGGGAAATCAGTCTCCAGCCCAGTTTTTTGGACTGTTTACAGCTGGTGAACTCAATTTCTCAAAGAGAACCTGGATATTGGGAAGAGTTTTGTTTGGGCTGAAATTCGAGCTCAAGTTGGGTTGAAATTTGAGCTCAAGTTCGTTTGCGTCTGTCTCTGCCACCTTCCAACTGGAATCCAACTTTAACTCCAGTGGTAGTGGCTCATTCCTGCATTTCAGGTCCTCTCAACATTCGTCCCCACTAAGCTGCCCGAAGTTAATCCTGCTGATTTGAGTGCAGGGTGTTTCTTGTCTTCCTTCACTCCCAAAGCTCCTTTCAGCTCTTTGGGATGTATCAGACTTGTCAATACCTGATGATGATGCAGAATCTACAAACCATGGATGTACCTTGGGACTGATGAAATTTTGGGGGGGGATCCCCAGGCAGAAACTCATTAATTTTCGTGTGGTCTAGCAAGAAGATCAGCAGAGAGAAGTTAAATGTTTTTAGTCTTAATATTTTTATTCCTGCTATCAAACAGAAGCTGAGGTAGGGACAAATGCTGCACTGGCAGCATTCTTGTATAAATAAAATAGCCACTCAAACGTGGGCTTTGCTTTGGAATCAAATGTTTGTGTGGGAGTTTGGGATGGGAGCTCACAGGAGCTGCTTCACAACCCGCTTCTCCTTCTTGTTACCTGGTGGCTTTGGGGACAAAGGAACAGTGAGGCAGAAGAGGTCACAACTGTGTTTGGGGGGAGAGTTTTAAACCAGGTCTTTTGCTATTTTTCTTTTGCTTGGCCAGTCCTTGTGGCTGTCCTGCTTTGGAGGATGTCGTGGGGCTGCCAAGCGTTGGGTGTTTGGAACCACATGGAGCCGACTCAGCAGGGAGATTGCCAGGGAGATGGGCTTGGGTTTCAGAGAGTTTATGAACTGCTCGTGGAGGAACTGGCTTTGTTTCCTGGCAGCTGAGGAAGCACCGTTCTGCCTGTTTGTAGGGAAAACGTGTCAGGGGTGGTATTTCCTACGTGCATCTCCCTGTGCCCCTTGGCTGGCGTGGGATGGCAGGAGATGTGGGAGCACGGGCCTGGGGCAGGAGGAGCTGTGTCCTGGAGCTGCTGTGTGCAGGGCAGGTTGTCCGTGCTCTGCAGAGCCCCTGATGGCAGGGCTGGGCCTGGGCTCCTGGGTGGCTTTGGGGAAGCATCTTCCAGGACTCAGCAGGAAACTGCTCCAGGAGGAGTCAGCTGGGCGAGTTGGGCTGGGTACCACAAACTTCCTCCAAGTGCTGAGAACAGACTAGAAACCACCTGTGGGCATTTATTATCTTCTGACAGACCCTTGCTGTTCTGCCTCTGCACAGGGGAGCTGTGGTTTTTTCTCAGCAGATGCCCACCTTTGACCTAGATAGTTTTGACTTTTGGAAATAAATTGAGCAGAAAAAGAGCAAAGAGAAGCATCTGAATAGAGGAGCGGGAACATGCTGTGTCCATCCCCCTGGCGAAGGGGCTGGCTCTGCAGCAGGCAAGACATTTCCAGTGAAAGCTTGGGAGTCCCTTTGGAGAGCTTGGGATATGCGTGGTCTAACAGGGACAGCTGTGACTTAGAGAGGACTTGGTGGAGCACTCAGAGGGGAATGTTTTCTTTCTCTTGAAGCACTGTCACTGCTCACGGCGCTCTCTCTGACAGCGTGGAGCGTGCCAGTGCCAAAGGTGTCAGAAAATGCATGGGGGAAAGCTGGCCTGGAGGCCAACGTGCTGAGTGCCTGTGGAAAAAGTGACAGCAGGAGAGTTAATGAAAAGCAGACACCGAGTGCTGAGAGCTGCTCAGCCAAGGAAATCTGCACAGTCCAGGGTTTGCTCTGGTATCCAGTAAAAACCTGTTACAATTTGGCTTCCCTCTCTGTTACCCCAGGGAAAGTGGTTCGGGTATAAATACCTGGATATGTGGCTTCTGCAGCATCTGGAAGGAAAGCAGGTGTTACTCCTGTGATGATTCCATGTCTTGGAGCCAGGAGCCCTGAGCTTCTTGGCCAGATTCCTGCTGGGAACCCAGGGGCTGCCTTGGGCTGCTTGCAGATGTGGTCTGTAGATCAGAGAATCTTAGAATGGTGTGGGTTGAAAAGGACCTTAAAGACCATCTCATTCCAAACCCCTGCCGTGGGCAGAGACACCTTCCACTCGAAGGTGGAATCTGGATGCTCCTGTGCTTTGAGTCCACGGGAAAATTTAAAGGTGTGCAGTGAAGCAAACTCTGTAACCACTGCAGAGCGCAGTGGGAGCTCTGCAGCCAAACTCCTCTAGAAACAGTTCCCTGGTTTTTGGCAGAATGGAGGCGTCCTGCCTGGAGCTGGCCCTGGAAGGAGAGCGCTTGTGCAAGGCTGGGGACTTCAAAGCCGGGGCAGCCTTCTTCGAAGCAGCTGTGCAGGTGGGGACAGAGGACTTGAAGACTCTCAGTGCCATCTACAGCCAGCTGGGCAATGCCTATTTCTACCTAAAGGAGTATTCCAAGGCCCTGCTGTACCACAAACATGACCTTACCCTGGCCAGGTGAGTGTGTCGGCACTGCTTCATCTTCATCAGACACAGCCTTGAGTGAGGGCAGGTTCTGTGGGGTCTGAACCCAGAAATCCACATCCCAGACTGGCCCTAGGGGTGATTGTCCTGTAGGGAACTCAGGACACGCTGAGGATGGGTCAGCTGCCCTCAGAGCAGGGAATGGAGAAAGGGATGTGGGTGTGAGGAGGGTGCTTGGAGCAAGAGCAGGGCAGTGTCCACTTCTGTCCCCAGGAACTCCCTGTAACAACCTGCAGTCATCAGAGCAGTTCTGAGACAGAAAACAGGCAACAAGGATCTGCCTTCGGGACTGTGGGAGCCTGTGGGAAGCTCTCCAGCCAGATGTGTGTGCTGGGAAGCTGCAGCTTGAATCTGCCTCCAGCAGCTGGTGAATAAAAGCCTCTGAGCTCTTTAACACCTTCATCTTGTAGAACCATTGGGGACCGAATTGGAGAAGCCAAGGCAAGTGGCAACCTTGGGAATACGCTGAAGATACTGGGGCAGTTTGATGAAGCTGTTGTTTGCTGCCAGAGACACTTGGACATTTCTCGGGAGCAGGGAGACAAGGTAATGGTTCCAACCGGAAATATTTCCTGGCTTCAAAAATAATCTATCTGCAAGTCAGCAAACGTGAACTGGTGAAGGTGGGCTTTGGAAGGAGCTGCAGGGTGAAGCTCTCCCTTCTGGTGCCATCTCGCGTCTCGTGCTGCTGCGAGGGGGAAGGTGGGAAAGGAAAATGTGGGCTTGTGGTTGTGTCCAGCAATGGAAAGGTCACACTGGGATGTGAAGTGTAAAACCTTGCTGTTCCCTGTTGTTCCTCCCTTTAGGTGGGTGAAGCCAGAGCGCTCTATAACATAGGGAATGTTTACCATGCAAAGGGAAAGCACTTATCCTGGAACACGGCCCAGGACCCGGGCTACCTGCCTCAGGAGGTCAAGGACACGCTGCAGAAGGCTTCAGAATATTATGAGTAAGTATCCAGGCTCGGTCAGCCCCTCCTCCTGCAGGGAACAGGGCCACTGAGTGAGAATTTGCAGGTTGTAACAGCTTAGGAATATTCCCCTGAGATGCCAAGCCATGTTGGCAAATTAATCTCAAAGAAGCTGAGGAAGGGTCTTTTATAAAATTTGAGCTAAAATTCATCCTGGCATTGGCTTTGTAAAACTCGCTGTGGTTTGAATTGTGATCATGCAGTGAAGTGCAGCAGTCTGCTGCTTCCCTGAGTGTTGGGAAGCTCAACTCGCAGCTCCTGCAGCCCCTGCTGCTCTCTGCTGGCCTCCGTGAGGATGGAGCCCTGTGCGTCCCCATCACCCAAGGGAAGAGTCACGTTGAAGTCCTGGTTCTTCTCAAGGATCTGCACTTCGTCTTGCTTGTAGCATCCTTCCTTTTCCTAAATCATTTCAGAGATCACTGTGATGTGCCACACGGGAAGGTTGTCACCAGAATTTCGGGCTCGTGTTTTTCTCCTCGTACTTCAGAGTTCTGCTTTTATAATGCAGTTTTTTAAAGAGGCTTTTTAAGTGAAGAGAGTGATAAGATCTTATATCCCTGCCCTCGTATCTGAGGATGTGGCAGTGCCTATAAAGAGCTCACCACCCTTCTTCCAAGGAATGGTGCATGTAGCATGTGCTGGGGGGTGAATTTGTGCCAGCAGTGAGCATTCCACCACTCTCTGTGTGCTGTGTGTGTAAGGGGAGAAAAAAAGATAAAGAAATGCCAGGAAGCTCCTAGAGCAGAGCCATGGCCTGGGACTGTGGCTCTTGCCTCTCTCCCTGGAGCAGGGCAGGGAAATCTCGCAGTGCCCTGGGTTCTGCAGTGAGGTGGCATTTCTGATTTAATGTGGGGTGTGTCACACCAGGTGTGGGAGCACGGGTGTGATTCCTGCTCGGAGCCACCCACTGCCTG
This sequence comes from Dryoscopus gambensis, assembly GCA_013389985.1. NCBI lineage: Eukaryota > Metazoa > Chordata > Aves > Passeriformes > Malaconotidae > Dryoscopus > Dryoscopus gambensis. The sequence continues at coordinate 60,537 of WEIT01005664.1, forward strand.
AGGGGCCAGGACCTGCACCCCTGGCTTGGCACGAGCTCCCAGAGGTGTCACCAGCCTGCCACCTGTGCCCAAGTGCTTGGGAGGGAAATGCCTCCTCCGGGGCTGCCTCTCCTTCCTTTCTGTGCAAGTCTCCTCGCCGTGTCCCCTGCGGGGCTGGGGCTCATGGATGTTCTGCCCTGGTTTCTTTCAGGAGGAACCTGTCCCTGGTGAAGGAGCTGGGGGACAGAGCTGCTCAGGGCCGTGCTTACGGCAACCTCGGCAACACCCAGTACTTACTGGGCAACTTCAGTGAGGCCATAGCCTTCCACAAGGAGGTAGGAGACACCTCTGCTCCCTTCCTGGGCCTGGGAGCAGCTTTCCTCCTCACCACAGCCCAGCAAGCACAGGGAGATGTTTCCCCCAGCTGTTTTCCTCCCTCCTGTGTGAACCCCAGGGTCTGCCCTGTTGTGCCAACTCGCACTGAGCAAGTCTTACTCCAGTCGCCATCAGCACCTCACGAGCAGCTCGAGGGAAGGGCGCTGTTGGCTTGGAAACCAAAGGAGGTATCCAAGGGCAAATTGCAGCTGGGTCTAGCAAGGGTTTTTTTCTGCTCTTAATTTGTCTCAGTCTCGATTTTAATAAATGCAAGCCATGAATTTAATTAAGCTGCTGAAAGAGCTGTTGATCAAGAATAAATGCTGCTTGTAGAACATAATAACTTTCTGCAGAGCTTTACAGGGAGGTGAGGTGACAAAGTCCCTGCCCCAATTCAAATGCAATTTAGCTTCTGTTGCAGTGTGTGTAGCACTTCCCTTGCAGTGGAAGGTGCTCAGCACCCTGGAAATTCACTGCTCCTCTACTTTTTAAATGCTGGGGGTACAGCACTGGGATGCAACATCACTCCCCCTTTTCCAAGGGCCTTTCCTGCAGCTGAGTTGCAGAAGAGGGAGAGGTTTCCTGCTGCGCCCAGCCCTGACCGGCAGGTGCAGCACTGGGTGGGAGCTCTGCAGCCCTGCAAGCTGGCCCCCAGGGAAGCTGCTGTGGGGCACAAAAGTGTCACCTGTGCTGACCGAGCTGTGTCTGCTGCAGCGCCTGGCCATTGCCAAGGAGTTTGGGGACAAGGCAGCCGAGCGCAGAGCCTACAGCAACCTGGGCAACGCCCACATCTTCCTCGGCAGGTTCGACGTCTCCGCCGAGTACTACAAGTGAGTGCCAGGGGCTGTTCCCTGCAAATCCCGAGCTGTCACAGCCAATCCCTCAGCCCCAGGGGCTGTGACAAGGGACCTGGGGTGGCAGGGCTGGTGCGGTGGGCGGTGCAGGGTGTTAGAGGCGTCAGCACAACGCAGGGCACGCCAAGGGGTGATTTCCCCGTGGCCTGGCACTGACCAGGGCTCTTCGTTCCCACCTGTTCCCTGCAGGAAAACGCTTCAGCTCTCCAGACAGCTCAAAGACCAAGCAGTAGAAGCCCAGGCTTGCTACAGTCTGGGGAACACATGCACGCTGCTTCAGGACTATGAAAAAGCCATCGAGTACCACCTAAGGCACCTGGTGATAGCACAGGAGCTGGGAGACAGGTAAGGGAGTGCAGGGTGAGGGTGCAGAGCACTGGGCCTCTCACTTACTGTTCTCTCCTGCCAGGGTTAAACACCAGTGACGTGTGGGCTTGAAATCTCTGGGCGGCCCATTCTCAGTCCAGTCGTGTGTCAAAACCACAACAGGATTCACCTTTCTCACCTCATTCAAACCTGGAGGTTGTGCCCTCAGTGCTGTGGCTGAGTGGGATTTCTAACGAGGGGTACTTCAAGGAAATGCACGGTGCTCAGTGCTTTGCCAGTGGCTGCTGCTGTGTTATCCCAGGAGAGCCTCTCGAGAGCTCCCTTACGTTCACAAAAGTTGTATTTTCCTTAAAAGCTGTGTGTTTAAGGCACACAGGATGTGCCACTTGGCCCTGTTGCTCTGGGTTAGTGCTGGAAACTTCCATGTGCAAATGTTGTTGCATGGGGGGTGTGGAGATGATGTATTTTGTTTCTTGGTCTTGCTCCTCGTTATTTACAGGACTTGGCCTTTTAATTTTTTAATTTTTTTTTGAGAGGTTTGTTCCTTTTTCCTGGATATTCTGATCCTGAGCATTTTTGCCTCTGAAGTGACTTGGCCGCCAGCTCGTTCAGCTTTGTGCTGAATTCCCTTGGAAGCTGGGTGTCCTCCACTAGATGGAGCAGGGACATCAGGATGGGAGAGCTGTGCCACCACCCGGGCAGTCTGTGCTCAGAGCAGGCACAATCCCACCCAAGGGTGAATCATGCTGTGGGGGTGCGGGCCTGTGGGCTCCTGCATTTCTGGGAACACACCCTGTGAGCAGAAGGTATTGAACAGGGTGACAAGAAAAACGTTGAAATGCTGATCAACCCGCCCAAACCTCTGAAAAGGGAGTTGCAGTCATGCTGAACCTCCCCTCGCGCCCCCAGGTGCTTTTTTTATCCCTTCTCCCCCCACATCTGCTCGTTTGCAGAGCTGAGCAGGCTCTGGGGAGCGGGAGGCTCTGCCTGCTCCTGCAAACAGCTGCTGAAGCTCCAGGGACACGGGAGCCAGGCTGGGGGTCCGGGCTGCACGGGGCAGGCTCCACATCCACCTGCTTTCCCTGAAAACCAGCAGCAGTGCCTTGGAGACCTCGTGGAAGTCTGTCTGTGTCCTCTGCTGGGTGCCGTTCCAGGCTGTGTGTCCATCCTGGTGGTGCAGTGCTGGGGCTCAGCTGGAGCTGAGCTTGCCTGCAATGTTCCCTGTGTGCCATTTTCTCGCTGGTTTAGCTCTGGGCTGGTGGATGTTGCATTCCCTCTGTGCAGCTCTGGAGAGGAGCCCTGGTTGTGTGAGGTGGAAGCTGGGCAGGAGCTCTGGCTTCTCCTCTCGGGCTGGTGCTCACCAGTGAAGCCAAACCATGCTGAACCTTTGCTCCACTGCTTAAATTTTGTCCCTGTGGGTACAGTCCTGCTTCCCAGGCTGTTCATCCCCAGCTCTTGCTGAGCTCAGTGTAAGAAGAGTTTGAGATGTCCAGCACGCATCATTTTCCAGTGCAGAGCCTTTGTGGAGGTGGAAGCAGAGCAAGAAGCCTGGCTGGCAGTGCTCTCCAGCAGGCCCTGCTGGGCTTTGCCCAGCATTTCTGTGGTCTGACAGTTTCCTGTTCTGCAGGGTGGGAGAAGGAAGAGCCTGCTGGAGTCTCGGAAATGCCTACGTCTCCCTGGGGAGCCACGAGCAGGCTTTGCACTTTGCAAGGAAACATCTTGAAATCTCCCAAGAGGTAAGAGAAGCCGGTGCAAATCAGAGGCAACCAGTGACCCCAGCTGAGAGCAAGACTATTCATGCCATTAAGTTATATTAATGCAGTTATCTTGCTCTCACTGCTCTGGAAAGCCCATCTCTGTGTGCTTTTTCAGTGGTGTCCTTAGGAACTGCAGAACTGGGCTGGAAAACACTCTTTTGATGGGAGGCTCCCAGCCTTCCTCTTAATTACAGCAAATGTGTGAGCTGTACTTTGCTCTTGACCAATATTCCTTGACCAAAGGACCTGGGGACTTGTCCACTGGTTGGCCAAGGTGTGAAGACACTCAGGGATCTCTTGGTCTCCAGTCTGTAAGATCCCACTTCCCTGGGCACAAGGAGATCCCAGCCGAGCTGGACCTGCAGTGTCCCGGTGCAGTGGATGCTGTCCCGGGGTGCCCACAGCCTGCAGCCAGCCCTGTGCCACTGCCACCCCCTTTGGGGTTTCACAGCTGGCCTTGCCCGGCTCTCTGCAGCTTTCCTGCTGCTTTTAGGTGGCTCAGAAGTGCAGAAAGCCAGAATTCCACTGTTTGCTCTTTTCAGTGTGTTGAGGAAATCGGCCGTGGCCTCTTTAGTCTTCCCCAGATGAAGAAATTGCCCTCTTGAAGCACTAATTGAAATCACCATCTGTAAGTGTGCTGGGTGTTCTCCTGCCTGTCTATTAGGTTGGCTAAGTCTCCGAGTAGGGCTGACACAGCAGCCTAATTACAGATTTAATTATACTGCTCAGACACACGGAAGAAATGCTGTTCTTTGGCCCCGTACATTTTAGGACAGATTCACTTTCCCAGCTCTGCTCAGGCTGTGGCTGAGTCCTCAGAGCCAGACATTGGCTGAGGGGCCATGGGAGGATGAGCACTGGTGGTCCTGGGGTATTTGGGGGTGGAGGGGAAACCCAGTAGGGTCTGTGTCATTCCAGGGTGCTGGCTGTGGCTCCAGGTGGTCAGGAGTGGGCTCCTCCTGGCAGGTGGCTGATGAAGTCCCCCCACCATGAATTACAGAGCACTGCAGAGACTGTCCCTGTGACAAGCACCAGGATTTCACCCAGGAGGATCCTTGCGGGATTCAACCTTTTCATGCTGATGTTCATAACTCACTTCCCATCACCTTCTTCCCAACAAAAATCTCATGGTGATGTTTGAATCCAAATGAAACCTGCTCAGGGTAACCACACTGGAAGCTGCTGCAGGGTGATCAGAGGTTGCTCACAAAATTCCACTGAAATAAAGGACATGTGCCTAAAATCTTGGAAGCTGCCCCAGCTGTAGGACACTGCTCTGGAGTACTTTTGTCATCTCGGAGTGCAGCTCCTGGGAGGCTGAGGGCAGAAAGCAGGGCTCTGCTGTGGTGTGTGTGACAGGTCCTGCCCAGGATTGTTGTCCTGCCCTCGGTTCCTCGGTTGTTTATAGAGCTTTGGAGATGATCTGAAATGAGTGGAAGTCAGGGAAGCACTTAATAGAGCATCAAGGACTGTAAGACCTAACCAGGACATAGTCATTTCTCTGGAGATGATGTCAACAGCAAATCTCCTGTAATTGGCAGGGGGATTTATGCCCGGTGATAAGCCCTTTGATCTGCCTCCCTTTCCTGGTGCTTGGGGCTTTGTCATAAATAATGTGGGGATTTATGGTTTTGTTCAGCACGGCTCGTGCTGCCGTCTGTGGCAGGGGACACAAAAGAGCTGTTGCCAGGCATTTAGCAGGAATCAGGCCTCTCCAGGGGAACAGCCAAGGTCTTCCTCTGTCACACAGGCTGCTCCTGCTCTGAAGATTAGAGGCTGTTTGTGGGTGACCTCTGTGTGCCCGCTGGGGATGTGCAGCACAGCCGTTCTCTGGTTTGGTTAAACTTTGAGGAGGACCCAGCCTTGTGTCCTACAACTCCTAGTTTTACGTAGCAGGAGCTGTTGGGCACACCTCTTCCCAAACGTGTAACATCAGCTTCCTTGGCCCCAGGCCAGAGAGAGGTGGGAATTGGGTAAAATGTGGACTTTTAAAAGACTTTTTTGGAGCCTTGTGTGGGTAGATCACTAGGAACAACTTGAATTTGTGTGGCTGTGAGCCAGGAGAGAAGGGCTTTCGGAGCCCTGGTGTGACACTGCCCACGTGGCTGATGGCAGCGTGGCTGTCTGGTGCTCAGTAACTATGGAAATACTTGAGGAAGGGGGCTGGGAGTTCCAGGGCTCTCTGCCAAGCCATGTGTGGCTACAGGACAGCCCAGACGTGCACGTTCAGGCTCAGTTCTGTGGCAGTGGGCGAGCCGAGCCCTCTCAGTTCCTTGCACTGAGCTGTGTTTTGAGGTGCAGCGCGGCAAGCACGGACCCTCTTCCAAATTATCCCTGGGGAGCAGTTCTGGAGAGCTGAGAGCTGGGCTGCGTGGCCTTTCAGATGTCTCCAAGCTCTCTTTTGGCTGTCTCTGTGTTTCATTTTGGGGTGGGACTGGCAAACCCTTGGCTGGGGGCTGTTTGCTTGGAGCACCCCGTGCCTTTAACCACTGCCCTGTTGGTTTTCCCTCCTCTGCAGATTGGGGACAGGAGTGGGGAGCTGACGGCTCAGGCGAACGTGGCCCAGCTCAGGGCAGCCCTTGGCTTGGGCCCCGGCGATGAGGACGTGGGTGCAGCTCAGCCCTACTCCGGCTACGAGGCACAAGGTGAATTTCTGGGATTTTGGGGGCATCGGGAGGTCTCGGGGATTACGTGGTGTGGGGAGAGGGAGGTGTTTGCAAGTGGGCAGGAAATACAAATGCCAGAGCAAGATGAGGCTGTCGCGTGCCTTCACCACAGAGGGGGCTGGGATGTGTTTGCTCTGTGCTTTCCATCAGCTGCAAAGGCAGGGAAGGATCCCCAAAAAAGGGCGCAGAATGAGTTAATGGAATTAATCTGCTTTGGGAATAAAATTCCACATGCCACGTGGCAAACTGGCTTTTGTATCTTTTAAAGCTCTGCGGGGCCCTTTTCACTGGTTTGACTGATTTTGCTTTCAGGAGTGACTGGCAGGGATTTTTGGCTGATTAGCACCCAGGGACAAGCCCAGGGCATGGGCTGAAGGCAGGTTGGGACCATCAGCATGCACTGGGTGACGTCTCACCCCTGGAGCACCTGCAGCCGTGCTGAACGTGGAAACGAGATGTGGCAAGACTTGGTCACAGCAGCCAGGGTGGCTTTACTGGGCCCTGGGTCACTCTGCCTCTGCTGCCAGGGAGCAGGGGAGCACAGATGGGTCACCACAGTGTGTCCCCAGCTCGGGGACCGTCTGTGGGTGCCTGGCATGGGCACTTCCAGCTGGCAGCTCCGTGCTGGGCCAGACTTATTAATTCACACAAACTGCATCCCAGGAGGTGCCTGCTGATTAAGTGTGACCTTGTTGGCACAGGCACGTTCCCTTTCCCGCTGGCAGCACTGACGTGGAGGGGATGGTCTGGGGCTGAGGCACCGTGCCCTGGGAGGGGAAGGAGAGGCTGGCTGTGCGTGTGTGCTCTCGGATTGATCTCGCAGGCATCACCTGCTACGTCAGTGCTGGAGCTTTTCCTGGGAAATGGAACTGTGGTGAGGGAGCCAGCGTGTCCTGCCACGCCCCACCGGAGCTGCAGTGGAGCTGAGCTGTTGCCTCAAAGGCTATGGGGGCCACAACAGCTTCCCCAGCCTCCCTTTGCACGTCATCTCCCCATTGTAACTCCTGCAAAACTCATTCCTGGTGTTTCCTCGGGGGCTTCCTTTTGGCAAGTGACTTTGTTGTGGAAGGGGAAGAGGAAACGAACCTCAGCGTTGGTGCTGCTTCTGGGTCAGAGGGAGGTGTGGATGTGGCCCATGGGCTGCTCGCCGCCCTCCGGAGATCCAGATGTGCTGTGTTAACATCTGGAGCCAGTAGTGACGTTTCTGTTATCGGGCAGAGGCAGAGCCGTGCAGGTCTGTGTGTGTGTGATCACTGGAGATGGGAAAGGGCTGAGCAGCTGCAGGCAGAGTTCTGGAGGTTGCAGTGACCTCGTTAATCCGTGGTGTCCTTGCTCACGTTCCCAGGGCTGGGGCTGTTTGTCGAGAGAAGGACAAAGTGTTCTGGGGAGGAACACCAGCAAACCACTGGGACCTGCAGTGCAGAGAGGGAAGGATCCTGGAGAGCAGGATTTCCCCTCTCCAGGTCCTGGGAATCTGCTGGGGAGGTAAAAATGAGCTCTGTGTTGGTGAGCTGGGGCCATGGGAAGGGAGTGTGAGATCACAGCTGGCTGTAGCTCAGGTGGGGATGGTGCTGGCCCTGGCACAGGGAGATGTGCAGAGGGCACAGCCTGTGGAGAGGAGCCTGACTCCTTGATTTCTCCTTAGCTTTTATTTCTCCTTAGCTTATATCCCGGCTTCAGCTCTCTTACTCCGAACTTCAGTGGAGGATGAGAGGCCACCAATGTGTCTCTGAGCCCTTGAGGGAAGGGAGATGTATTTAATGACTGCCAGAAATTTTGGTACCCTCCTGTGCACCTATTAAATGATTAGAAGAGCATAATTATTTATATTATTAATAGCAGCAATTTACAGCCAGAGGCACATCTGTTTCTGTAATAGGAAGCAGGTGAGAGAGTTGAGATTCAAGTTGGCTTCTGAACCAGCCGTGCCTTTTGATGTTGACAAATCTCATGGTGAGGAGAGCTTTCCATTTCTTTTTTTCCATTCAGACTCTTTTTCCTGCTTAAGTTTATAAAATGGCTGCATATTCCTAAGGATGCTAAAATCCTCTGATAAGGCAGGCATGTGACAAAACACATCAGTTTCATCAAGCAAGTACAGTAAAGCTTCAGAGCAAAGGCTGAGCCACATTTTCACCGTGATGTCCTTCACAGGTTACTTCTGCTTTTAGGACTTGGGCATTGCCCTTCACTGGGGTCTGGGGGCGGGAGGGAGTGCCTGATGCTTTCCTCCGCTGCTCTGGCTCCCCTTGCTGCGCTCTTCGTGATTTTAATTAATATTCTGAGAGTATTTGGATGTCAGAAGACAAAGCTGGAGGCCAGGGAAGCAGGGCAGTGCTGCAGAAGTCCTGTGAAAGCAGCGACCTTGTTGAGAAAGGCAAACACAGAGAGCTTGAAGCAACAAACTGAAGGAAGCTGGGGAGTAGCTGGAACACGAAGTAAATAAACAGGGGCTGGGTTTGTTTCTCCAAACAACCATGAACGTGGCCCTGAATAAATCTCGTTCTCTTTCACACACTGCACGTTAAGAGTTGAGTACTGATAGGCTTTGCCTGTGGAGAGAAGTGAAGGACTTCTCTGTGGCTCCACGGAGTTGTTTTTGGGGGTGAAGGCAACCAGGGCAAGAAGCAGCGCTGGGAGATGTCCCGGGGTGCAGACAGACAGCTCTGGTGCCCCCTCCCTGGCTGCCCTTTCCCAGATGAGTTACTCCGGGCTGAGGCTGCAGCATCTGCTTGGTGAGGAGCCCTTGCTGCTCCCAGCCTGGAGGCAGTGCCTGCTGCCCGCCCCTGGCGGGGTGGATCAGGTCTCTGGGGATGCTGCCTTGATCCTCTGGGGGATCCTGCCGGCTGGGAGGGGAGCACAGAGCCAGGGAGGGATCACCCGGCACCCCCGGGATGCAGGCGCTGGGCAGGAGGCAGAGCAGCCCTGGCCACCCTCCGTACCTCTCCGGGGTGAGAACTGGCTCCGAGCTGCTTTTCTTCTGCTTTCAGCAGCTCGTCAGCCCCAGCCGTCACCCGCTGGCAGCAGCAGCAGCGTCAGGAGACACGAAGCAACCTCTGCTGGCAGCTGGGAGTGGGTGGGGAGGGCTGCAGGTGCTCCGGGAGGCGTTGGCATGGGGATGCTGCCAGGGCTGGCTCCTGGCACGGTTTCTGTGCTGTTTGCAGAACACAGACACCGCTGCCCTGCTGTGCTTGGCCCTGAGGGCAGGGAGGGCCTCGGCCCTGAGCCTGACTGGGAGCAAACGCAGTGTAGGAAAGCTGCAGTCCTGGAGTACAAGGTGATCTTACAACTCGGAGTGACTGCCGTGATGCTGGGCACGTCTTTGATTTCAGTTTTCTCCCACACATGCGATGGGCATTAGCCTTTCTCTAACCAAGGCTGGAATAAGGCTTATTTCCAAATAAATCATTGGCAATTTGGGTCAAAGAATGAGCCTGACTTCCCCCCTCTGCTCATCTCCTGCTGAGAAATGGTAGGCATGAGGCTGCTGTGCTTGTTTGGTGTTCCAGAGGCTCCATGCTGGGAATGCTCATCCCTGTGTGAGGCAGCCCAGCTTCAGGTTGTGTTCTGCAGTGGGCACAAAACCCCACTCCTTCCTGAGCACTGCTCAGCTCTGTGGGGCTTTGATTGTGGGGCTTTGCATCCTTGGTGCAGTTTTGAGCTCATGTCTTCACAGGAATCTTTGAACCCTTGGATCAATCAGACTGGAATAGAAGAAATCTGCTTTTATGTTTTCCAGCCTGTTTGTTTTTGTTTGTTTGCTTGCTTTAAATAGCTTTGAAGTACCTAAAAAGTGTTTAGGGCTGATAAAATAGGCAGGATTGACCATCCCTCTGCTGATGCAAGCAGAGGGGTGGGGATGCTGCACCCCCTGCCAGCCTGTGCCTGGGGCTGGGATGCTGCCCAGGGACAGGGATGTTCCTTCCCTCTAGATTGCTCAATCTTCCTGCAGAAAGCTGTCAGCTGAGAGATGTGGCCGTGTGGGAGCAGCATCTTGCTGACAGTGGGCCAGCCCTGCTCCCTCAGGCTGTGATTTCACTGTCTGGGGAGCATTTGCCTTCCCCCGGGCAGGCGAGCCGGGGTCACATCCCCAGCATGGAACCTGCCCCGTCCTTACCCGTCACACTGAGTAAGTGCAGCAATTGAAAGTGCTTAATATGAAATATCCGCAGCTCTATTTGATTTTTCCCAGGAGCTGATGGGCTGCAGCTCAGCCTTTTTTTCATTCTCAAAATGAGAGCCCGAGGCCGTGCTGGTTAATTGTAGCTGCTGACGCAGGGGGGTGATGGATGGGGTGCTGGAGAAGCAGAGCAGCTTTTGGCCAAGTGGAAGGGCAGGACTGGTGGTCTGGTGGCTTTGTTGTGCTCCAGCAGGTGCTCAGAGGGAGAGCTGGGGCAGCTATTCCCATGTGCCTGCAGGAAGGTGTCCAAAAGACCTGTCTGTGGTGGTCCTTCAGGGAGCAGGGCAGGAAGGACGGGAGAGCTGCTGCCACAGCAGGGTTCTGGAGTGGAGGTTTAGGACTTCTGAAAGATACCTCTTCTTTATAATGAGTTTTTTCTAAATCTGAGTAACCTCTGCTGTTACAGCTGTTAAATCATTCCAGCACTGATGGGGGGGATGAACCTCTGAGTCATGTGGATTTTAAACTCAGTAATTTAGTGCTCACTTCAGACTGCCCCAGTGTTGGCTTTAGGAAGTTTTAAAATACTCTTCCTGAGTATTTAATGCTCCTCTCTCATCTTGCTGTGTACATGAGCCTCCTTCCCAGCATCTGTGTAAAATCCAGCAGGAGTTCTTGGCTCACAGCAGAGGAAATGCTCCAGGACTGGAGAAGATGATGTTGTGCTACTGAAATTTGTTTTATCTTGATGCCAGGGAAGAATGGCAAGTGCTGCAAAAGAGGATGAGGAAGAGGCCAATTCTTGAAGCCTGTGGCAGAGAAGGCACAACGTGGCTTGTGGCAAAGCCATCCATTCAATCAAGATTCTCTCATTGTGGGGAGAGAGAACCTTTTGGAAATGGTTAGTTCTGGGAAGCCTGAAGGTTCTGTTTGGTGGCAGTTCCGGACTCCAGCAGCTCTCCCAGCTCTGCTGGTTCCTGAGGGCACTTTCCCCAGACGGTTTCCCTTGCAGGGGCTGTGGAGGAAACGCCGGGGCCGTGGTGCTGCTCTGTCCAACAGCCCAGCATTGCCTTCAGGAACAGGATCCTCTGCTTGCTGTACTTTCTGTGCAGCACAGAGCAAGAAAAGAGAAGAAGGAAGTTCTCTTTCTTGCCCAGCTGGAATTACTTTTTCTCTCTTAAAAGTTTCTGTCTGGATGACCACGGTCTGCTTTGGCACTTCTCCGAGCAGGACAAGGCCAGGCCCTCAGCAGAGTCTCTGTAACCAATCTGGAGTGGCCTCGGGACCGTCCTTCTTCCCTGGCAGGGACAAGACCATGGACAGCCAACCTCGGCTTAGCAAAAACACCTGGCAGAGCCCAGGATCCCAGTCCAGCGTGGGCAGCGTATTCCAGGAGCTGCTGCGAGCTGCTGGCTGATCACAGCAGCATCCAGGGGGAGGGATCAAGTACATTCCCCCTCTTTTTTTAGAGGATTTTGCTGTGGGTGTTTGATGGCTGCTAAGCTGACACGTGGTTGCTCCTTCTCTGCCCTCCCTGAGTCAGTCTGGAGGACAAAATCGTGTCCTTGGGTTCGTCTGGCTGCTGGAGATGTGGCCCCTGTTAATTATTGCGTGCCACTTTCTAGCTGAGCTCTGGGTTTGATCTCTGCTTGCTCGACGCGGGCTGGTAATGGATGGTGGGAGGTCATGAGACTCTGCTGTGTCCTGGCAGAGAAAATCCTGCCCTTAGAAGCAAGCCAGGTGTTGCTGCCAAGTCCATCTCACAGCCTTTGAATCAGCCCTGAGGTTATGAGCCTCCTCCCAGCCTGCTCCACCCAGTTCAGCTTATCTCCCAAAAGATCCTTCTGTCCCCACAGCTGTTCCTCTCTGGAGCAGACGATTGCCTGGGGGGGGTTGTGGTTGGAGGAGGCTGTGCCCAACACGGCCCAACCTCCCCACAGCCTCCAAGGCTTGTATTTGTGGAGCGTTTTCTGCAAATACCCCCTCTAAATATTTCATTCTTCGACCCAAATCGCCAATGCTTTATTTGCAAATAAGCCTTGCTTAGAGAAAAGCTGATGCCTATTGCATGTCTGGGGGAAAAGTGAAATCAAAGATGTGCCCAGCACCACAGCAGGTACTCAGAGTTGTAAGGCTACAAATAAGACCCCCTGGCACTCCAAGATTGCAGCTTTCCTACGTTGAGTTTACTCCCACTGGGGGAAATAAATAAGAAATCAGAAAAAAAGCAGCTCCCTTGTGCCGTTTCTGTCTGCCAGGACTCTTTCCCAGGTTTTACCTCTTCTGTGTGAATGTGAGGGCTCTTTGGCCCGTGGTCCAGAGTGTCTCCTCACTCCCTCTCCCCACCCGAGGAGCCTCTGTGCCAGCTGCTCACCCTGAGTGCAGTCAGCAGATGCCCCAGGGCTCTGGGTGCTGTGCAGACGTGCAGCATTGCTGTTATTTCTGTTATTTTCGGCCCGTTGCTCAGCTGTCAGACTGGATTGTGGAGATGCAGAACTCGGGTGACACGAACACAGAGCATCTTCTGCCACATCAGCCAGACGAGCATCCTGCTGCAAAAGGAGCTTCTCTTTATTGCCACATACTGAGTGCAGCTTTTTTAAAGGGACAGCTTTGCCACGGAGGAGAAAACTGCAGGATTCTTATTCTGGAGCGGGGTTTTGTTGTGCTCAGGGCCTGCTGGGAGGTTGAGATTTGCTTGTGCTCTGTGTGCTGGTGGATGCAGCTCAGTGCTGGAGCCCAGTCCTCCAGGAGAACAGGGATCATTCCTTGTCCTTGTGGCTCCCAGTTCTGTATCCTCAGACACAGAAGGACCTGGACTGGGATCTGTTGGGATTCCCTGGTCCTTTCCTGCCTGCAAGACCGGGGTAAGCAGATGGTCCTTCCCATGGATGGGCACACAACAGCTTGGCACCAGCATTTTATGGCCCAGTCATCGTAAATAACTGATATTATTTGCTTTCTGTGTTTAGAGAAAAGTATTGTTCTACCCCAGTAGCAACTGGGAAAACAAATGCCACCATTTATCAGGCAAGTGCTGACAATAATAGAGGTCAAGTGGATTTATAGTGCCAGAACCCATTATGTGTTTGAAGACTAATTAAAGCCTTAAATGAGACGCTTGTCCTACTGGAGGCTGCTTTTCTTTTTTTTTCCCCCTTCTTTCTTTTCCTGCTGCTGTGCTTGTTTTCCCCCTCCCCCTTTCCTCTTTAAGAGCTTTGCTGTAATAATGGAGCACGAGCCTGACAGAGCTTCCCTGATTAGATGTCAGCAGCGTATGATTTGAGATGCTCCGTGAGCACTGGGAGTGCTGGACCGTATCTCCACTGTCACTTCGGAGCTGGGAAGGGTTTCCAGACCAGCATTCCACCCCAAACAACTGGCTGGCTGCTCTGATTTAATTACATTGAGCAATATTTAGGGTTGTCTGCCAGAATCAGGGTTTGGGTCTGTACAGCGGGGGGGAGGCGCTGGCCAAGGCTGCGAGAACTCGCCCAAAAACCAAGTCAGTGTCTTGGTTAATGCAGGTACAGGGGGAAATGACCTTTTCACGAGAATACAGCATGCCCTGATGGCAGATTTGTTGTGCTGTTTGGGGTGCCCAGCCTGTGCTTTGTGGGGAGCAGAGGGCTGCGTGTGCCGGGAGCGCTGTGGGCAGCGGGGGCTGACGTGGGCTCCACAACCTTTCCCTGTTGGTCGTCCATGGAGTCCCTGTCAGGTTGGATTCTGCCTGCTCTGGCACAGCCCCCCAGAGGGATCCAGCGTGTTCCCAGCCTGCAAAGATGGAACTGATGCTCTGTCTGGGCTGGGGGGGCCTTGCTCTGGCTGGAAGCGGGAGGGAGGCGGCAGCTGCGGGAGAGGGGGCAGAGCTGGGAGTTATCAAAGCACATGTCAGCTTGATGAGAGCTCCTGCCAGGACTCCCTGAGTCGCTGCTACATGTGTTCAGCTCAATCTTGTCAACTGCAATCTCTTGGAGATGGAGCCTGTCCGTGGAGGAACAAAGCTCTGCTCTCACTGTCTGCCCAGCTTGCCCTGGTGCTCTTTTCCATGATATCATCCCGTCACCATCCTTGATAAAACTTCCTTGTGCTCTCCGGGGCTGCAGAATAAATACAAGAATGGGAAAACCGTTGAACTCGCCTCAGCAACCGAACTGCAAAAGCGAAGCAAAAAGTTAAAAAAAAAAAGTTCAAAATTCCCCTTGGTTCGTGGTGCTGTTGAGATCCTACATGGGGGGGAAGGAGGAAGAGATTTTGAAAAAAAATATTTAAAAAAGGAACAACACCCCTGAGCAGTGAAAAGAGCAACATCCCGGGAGCTCCAGGAAAACAGGGCATGAATGCAGCCAGTCAGGAGTGTTGCTCAGCTGATGTTCACAAGAAGGTTTCAACTCGCTCTCTTGGAGACCTCAGCAAACCTCCGAGACAGAGAGAGCATTTAGCAAGGCCCCTGAGGTTTTCCGTTACTCTGCAGCAAGCTTGGTAAACATGCCAATAAATGCTGGAGAGAGAGGGGTGAAAAACCTTCCTGAGGAACAGACCTGGGTTTTCAGCTGCTCAATCCTTCCCATCCATCCTTCCCATCCCCGGCTGCTGCTGCTGCTGTGGATCAGCACTGGGGAGATGTGCAGAGGGCACAGCCTGGTCACCACCCCGGGAGAGGTTCAATTGGCTGAGCACTGAGTGGTGCTGCAGGTATTTCTGGGAAAAATAAGTTGGAGGAGGCTGAAAGTTGTGTCTGGAGCCATCTGAGGGAATGGAGACAGAAAGTTAGTGGGACTCCTGTCGTGGGACACTTGTAAGTATGGAAAGCTCTGCTCCCCTGGAAGGTGGATGAGGATGTGTGGGATGAGATGGGGAGAAGCTCCCACACGTCTGGTGGGAGTTACTGCCGGTGCTGATCCAGTTTCTGGTCACCCCGAGTGGCAGGGACCCTCAAATTCTTCGTGCTGCTTGTTTTAGTGGTGGTGAGTGGGGACAGTGTTTAGCCCCAGCACTGGCTGGGATTTCTGGAAGAAACAGCTGAGTTGGATGAAATTTTTTGTCATTCTGAACTTCTTCCTCTCTCAGCTCAGCTGTGTATAAACCCCACACAGTCCTAGACAGCCACCAGCATCAGAACAAGAGAAAAAGCCGAGTTGTTCTGCTGGGGAAGGCTCAGCTGCCTGTGTCTATTAAATTAGCACCGGGCAGGTTTTCTCAGCTCGGAGATGAATGGCTGCTGGCCAGCGGTTCAGCACTCTGGGAACACACAAAAGCACCTGAGGACGGAGGTGTGTAATTAATGACTCTTTAGACAGCTGGAAATGGTGTGTGTTTGTCTAACTGGGCACACTTTGCTGCTTTCTTGCTTTCCTGGAAGTGGCTATTAAATGGGGCCGTGACGCACATTCCCTTCCAGGGGCTGGCCTCACCTCTGAAACCCCAAATGTGCCTCTGCTCAGGTGTTTGTAGGTGATTTTTATTCCAGACCCACCTTGCTGCTGTCAGTTTTTCCGAGGGAAGCCACAGGCAGCTCTGGCAGTGTCCACAGGGCGTAACTGGGAGCCCCTGGGAACAACCCAGCGCCACCTTCCCCTCGCTGAGCTCCTGCCTGAGCGACGTGGCAGCACCCAAAAGTCCTTCACCCATCTCACAGCCACCTCCTCCATGCTGAGGATGGTGGGAATGTGGTGGAGCAATAGGAATTTTCTTCAGGAATAGAGGTGTTGGGCATTAGAAGGGGCTGCCCAGGGAGTCACCACCCCGGGAGAGGTTCAAGGAATGACAGGACGTGGCACTCAGTGCTCTGGTCTGGCTGACAGGGTGGGAATCGGTTGGATTTGAGATCTCTGAGGCCTTTTCCAATGTAAATGTTGTGAGCTGCTGCCAGGTGGGCCCCTGGCTTTGTGTGGAAGGAGAAGGGTTTGGTGGAAACGCCGACTGCTCCTCGTGACGTGTGTTCCTCGCGCTCCTGTGTGCTCACATCAGTGTCTGTTCTCCACCTCCAGCCCTGATGTCAGTCCCCTGCACTCAAAGCCTGGTAATGAATCACCTTAAAACAAAGCTGGTGCTAATGTGATTTTTGGAGTAGAGAGGCAGAAACCTGCAGAAATGTTTTGCTGATTGGAGTGTTTACAGCTGCAAGCAGTAAATTCCTTCAGGGTGATGAGGGACACAGACATCAACTTTAGGTCACTTTCGATCGAGCTCGATGTGTGTTCATGACCCTTGGTGAGGTCCCAGCTGATCTGAGCTTGTCTTTTGGGAAGCTGAGCTTTTCAAAGCAGTGCTGTCCTCGGAGCTGGTGCAGTTTGGATACAGCTGTGGTGGCATGTGGAGCCCTGGCTGAGCTGGGTGAGTGCTGGTGCAGGAATCCCTGGAGCCTTTTTCCATTCGATCCCCCTGCTCTGCTTTCAGCCAGCCCGGATTTGTGAACTTTGTGCCTTCTCTCTGTTAAGTTTGCCCAGCGAGCAGCTCTGTGGCCCCCTGAGCTCGGAGGGGTAACGAGCGCTGCTGCTGCTGGGTTGGTGGGAGCTGGGAATGGTGGGGTCTGGGGAGTTTGCTGCTGCAGGAGCCACACAAAGCTCCGTGGTTTCCGTTCTCAGGGCTCAGCGTGGGCACCATTCCTCCCCCAGGATTTCCCCTCGAGCTTGGAAGCTGTCACAGGACCTGGAGTGGAGAGATTTGCTCTCTGCCCCACGCGGTGTTGCTGGAGCGGGGCATCACGTGGGGATCAGCTAAGCTGAGCCTTCAGGAGTGATCAGGGAAGGGCAGAAGCTTTCCCAGATGTGGTGAAATCATCCCAGGGCCATTTTGTACATCCTGCCTGTTTGTCAGCAAGGCAAGAGCAGCTCGGGGCAGGTTGAAGGCAGACTGTGGAGGTAAAGAGGGTTTGGAGGCCAGGAGTCAGAGCTGAACTGTGTTTCACCCACTCTGTTGTTGTTGGAATCAAACATCAAAATCTTATGAAATCTCAAATAAATATCATAAATTCTGCCAAGTTTTGATTCCTCTGTCAGGTTCAAGGCAAGATTTTGCTCCCCTTAAGGCTGGGCCTATGATAGTTAGAAAATATTTGCTCCTTCACTTAGTTTTCCAGCCTCTGTGGCTGTAGAGAAAAGCTCAAAGTTGAGTCCCAGAAACATTCTTTCAGTTAAAAACATGATGATAAAACAACAAATCCCCAGATGTATTAAACTCTCTGTTTGTTATGATTTTTCTCAATGCCAGTTCCATGATTTTTGTGGTTTAGGGTGAGGTTTGTAACTCCTGAATTGCAGACACCTCGTCTGAGGTCAGGGTCGTGGTGTGACCTGTCTGCAGCTCGGCAGCCACAGCCTCACGCAGCCCTGTGGCAGTGCTTTAAAAAGACCCAAAACAATAGGAAAAAAACCCCACATTTGGATCTCCAGGCCAGCACAGCTGCAACATCCCATCCCTTTGACTTTTAGTTAACCAGAGCGGAGGATCTGCCGTGGTTTGGGTTCTCTCTGCGTGACTTTTGTGCTGTTGGTGACACCCCCTGATAGGAGAGTGTTGTTTTGCAGGAGCCAGGCCAAAGAGACTCCAGAGGAACAGCATGGACAGCTTAGACCTCCTCAAGTTCCCTTCTGAAAAGGTAAGCAGAGATGCCTGGCCTCAGAGATTGTCAGTGGGGATCCGTACACAGATTCCAGTTGGTTTGTTGTCGGCTGGCTTCATTTGCAGGGAAATATGCAATTAGCAGATATCACTGGAGTCAATGGGATTAACCAAAGAGGGTTTCTAGAGAGCTTGGAGGAGAGGAACAGCTGGTCTGACTAAAAAGGCACTTAACACTCAAAGCTGAAAAGCCACTTCTGGGCTTTTTTTGAAAAAGCAGCCCTTTATTGGAAGGATCATCGTGAGCGGTTTAGCCCCCAGTGGGGGCTGTGGCAGGTCCCGGTGCCTGTGACCCCAGTGGAGTGACAGAGAGGGCAGTCAGAGGACATGGAGCACTGCAGGAGGCAGAGGGTTTGTTCCAGGGTTTGTTCCTGGGGCTCCAAGGATTGCTTTGCTGCTGGGAACGTCAGATCCGAGCAGATCAGCGTTTCCTCCCTGTCCCCAGGGCTGTTCCTGCAGCAGCTGGGAGGCACCGAGCCCTTCCAGCTACAGGGATCATTGCAGCCTCTCAGGAAATCCTGCTGGTGCTGCCGAGGGCTCGGCCGTGCCCGTTCCCAGAGGAGGTGGCCGGGCCTGCAGCCGATCTGCCTTTTCGAAATGGTTTTGGCACAAATGTTCACCCGGTGCTTTCCAGGCACAGCTCTCCCGAGTGTCCCAGGGAGCATTTCCCCTTCACAGAACTGCCACGGGGAGAAAAAGCTCACCCAAGCTGCAGGTGGGTGCAGACAGTCAATGGGAAACAACCTCAGGCTTGAGAGACCATTTAGGTGCCTAAAAATCCCAGTAAAAGCTGGGAAGGCCAGGAAAAAGCTCCTCCTGAATTAACTCTCTTTGGAAAATAAATTCCAAATGTCCTGATGGATTTTTATCAATGCTCCCACTGCCTCTTGGCTATGTTGGCTCTTGCCTGCTCTCACCAACGTGACTCCATCTCTGGGCTGTCGATGGCTGGGACAGCAGTGCCCAAGGTCGGGGGACGTTGGCTCGTGTGTCCTCTGTGGAGCAGCACAGCCCCGAGGGCTGGCCAGGGGCTTTGCTGACGTGTGACTTGCTGCTAATGCTGCTGGTTTCCTGCTCTTTGCTGTGAAAGCTGAACACCACTCGATAGTTCAGGCAGGGTTCTGGGTTTCAGGGGTTTTGTGGGGAGGATGGAGCGAGCAGGAGCTGCGGGGTCAGGTGTGAGCACTCCTGTTCCCCCTGCAGTGGTCCTGGGCGGGGTGTGAGCTCACCTCTCCTTCAGAGGGTGTTCTGTGTGCAATTCCTCTTCTCCATCCCACTGCTTACGGGAGCAGATGGTTACAACCCCGGGAGAGGCTCCTTTGCTTTGTGCTGTGGTGGGAGTGAGGAGGTTGTAAGGAGTAAATCCGTGGGGTGAACTGTGATCTCCCCAGCATCCTCTCGCTGTTGTTTCTGCCAGAGATGCCTTCTCTTTCTTCTCTGCCAGAAATGCCTTCAAAGCCAGCAAAGCCCCCCTGTTACCACACTTCCAGGAGCTCCTGCCCAGTGCCTCTGCACAGAGTTGTGTGCTGGGGCACAGGGAATACCCACCTTGGTGCTGAAGCCCCAGCAGATTGCAGGAACGCTGCTCCCTGCTCATCCTGCTCTCTCCAGCCTCTTACTCCTACATCTGAGCTCCTTTGGTTGTATCTCCCAGCCTCATGGTCATTCCTTTGTGTACCAGACTAAAGCCTCTTTCTCCCTTGCTGAGTTTCACCCTGAAGGTGTTTATGTGCTGTAATTGAGTCATCTCTCCTGTTGCTGTGCACTGAGCAGTGCGAGGGCTCCAACCAAGGCCCTGCAAGGCACCTTCTGGTTCTGATTTATGTTCGTGTGGCCGCTTTTTAAGATGTGGGCACTGGCCTGGCTGCACTGGTGCCATCAGCAGCATCCAGGGCAATGAATCTCTCCTTCCTCATTCTCACTATTCCTGTCTGGAATCTCTGTCGCCTCCGTTTCCCCACACCTGGGGTGACAATCCTGTATTTCTGTGTCCGTGGGAGCACTGAGCACAAGCCCCACGTTAACTGTGCTCCCGTGCCCCTCCTGCTCTGTGGGTAGGAGCCAACGGAGCTCCATGGAAGCCTGAGGCAGGCAGTTGCTGCAGTGACTGTTTCTTGCTTTCCCGAGGACCAGAACGGGGACAGCCACCACGTGGGAGAGCTGAGGATCTCAGGAAAGGAGTTCCTGTCGTTACCTGCGAGAACGAAGAAATACCGGGAGCACCACTCCAGCTCGGAGAGGAGATCCCAGGGATCGAGTGCGTCCCCTCTGGATGCTGGGGCAGTCCGAGTCCAGGTGCCACAGTCGGTAGGAAGATGATTTTTATCTCCAGTGCTGATCTGGGAGTTCCTCGTGTTTGTTTTTACCTCATTTCCCGGTGTGGGGGTGGCACTGGGGCCTTTGGGCTGGAAAACAGGGTCTGTTTGTAGCTCTGCTCTGTTTGTTGGCTCTGGGGGTAGCTGTGGGCAGATCCTTTTGCCTCTTTGAGCCTCAGCATCGCTGTCCTTTCGGCAGAGCAGTGGTACCAGTCTCCATCACAAACTGGTCTGTGAGGGGTTGGCCCTTAGCGGTGATGTTTGTAACCTTCTCGGGGGGACAGGAGTCCAGAGCTGAACTTGGCTGAGTTTAGATCTGTCAGGAGGTGATGCTTTGAATTCCAGAAAAGCACAGCAGCCTTGTGGAGCTGATTTGATCAGGTCCTGGGGTTCGTGAGGAGTGGGATTGGTGCCTTCAGAAACCAGAGCCCTTCCCAGGTCTTCGGTGAGCGACCAGAAGTGCTGGTTGCCTTTGCCAAACATAGATGTTCCACCTCGTGTTCTGATCACACTGGTGGTCAGTGTGCAGAGTGGGCTCTTAGAATTCATCAGAGATGGTAGAAATCATCACCCAGGAGCTCTGCTTTGGAAGCAGCACTGGCGGAGCTCATTTCCTCAGGAGCAGGAGCTGGCCCTGATGTCGGTGATTTCCCGGTTACTGCTCCTGTGCTGGGGAGCTCTGATCAGTCTGTGCCTGGCTCCCAAGGATGGTGAGGATCCGTGTCCTGGGAAGCTCCCCAGGTGCCTTTTGCTGTTTTTAACCTGACAGTTCTGCTGGTTTTGGGCCGTTCCCTTCCGGGTGTGTTGATGTTTGTTGTGACACATGGCAAACACAAATACTGGGGAGCTTTCCTGCAGCTGTGCTGGGTTTGTTCCCAGCCCTGGAAACAGGGCTCGCTCCCACAATGATGGCACGTTTCTGGATCATGGGAGGGGGCTTGGAGGTGTTTGAACTCAGTGATCTCGAGTGAGAAGCCCCAAATCCTCAGCTTGTTGCCAGGAGAGACGAAGCGTAGCGGGAAAGATCAATGATCTCATGGGTGCTTGGAAGTATTTAGGTTTTTGCTTTACACCGAGTCTCTAACACACTATCACAGTTCTGTGATCATGCAGTGATTCCAGATGGAATAAATCCAAGCCAGAAAAGATAGGCCTATTTTTTTTTCCATGGCATTTAAAAAAAGTGAAATTAAATATTTTCATGCTGGCTGAGAAAGAGTCGGGGCTGCAGAGCTTGGGATGAAGCCTGGCTGTGGAGTGGGGATGCTTGAAGGTGTTTCTGGCTCTGAGTCCTTTGTTCCTCATCTGTGGATCGTGGGGAGAACAGATCCTGCTGTACCTGTGTGCCTCAGTGTGTGCACACAGCCCTTTTTTACCACAGGCATTCCTGATTTTCAGTTCTCCGGCCACTGGAGACTGAATTCTTACACCAACTGGGGTTTTTTTTTAGACTTCTCTGAGCTCATTCTTCACTCCCATCTCGTGGAGATGGTCTGCTGGGAAAAGCATTTCCTGCAGCTCACCGGTGCAAACATGATCATTGAGAGGGAAAACAAAGCTCATCTGAGCCGGAGAGGAGACAGCAGCATGGGGACACACAAGACGATACAAAAGCAGAAAAAAACCCTCTTCTGCCAGAAATAGCCTTGTATTTTTAACTCAGACATTCAGCCAGAGACCAAACAAAAGCCACGCTCCATCAAGAGCTGGGAAAAGCATTCCTTAGGAGTGTAGCTGTGGATCCATGGGCTGTGTCTAAAAAAAAGGCCCTGTGGGGCTTTGCCAACCACTGGTGACCTCTTGGCAGCGCATGTGGGGTTTGGCCAGAGGGCTCTGTGGTGGCCGTGGGGGACACGGCGGGTGGGAGTTGGGCAGTTCTGCTGTGGTGCTGCTCCCGGCTGGCAGCTCTGCCAGGCTGACTCTGCAGCTCGGGCCAGACCTCGGGGTGTTCAAAGTCAACGTCGTCCCGCGGGTTTTGCCCAGAGCAGAGCAGCCCCACTGTGTTCTGCTGCTGCAGGGGAGTTGGAAATTCCCTCGATGGGAGGCTTCGTAAGCAAAGGTTGCAAACCCCACTCAAATGGGAGAGAAGCTTTTCCTGGTCAGGCTGTTCAGACAACAATCCCCCCAGATCCCTCATTTTTCGAGGGGAAGAATCAAAAATTCGCTTTAATCCGTTGATAAGCTGTGAGTCCTTAATTAGAGGTGAGCTCTAAAGGTTGATCTGAGGTGTTTTTCTGGGGTGCCACAGTCTCTGCCCTCCCACGGTGCAGGAGAACCCAGGCCACGTGCAGGGAATAAACTCATCCCAGGACTGCCAGGCCCGGAGATGTAACCTCTGAACGAGTCCTGCTGTCAGCACAGCCCCTGACCTCCATCCCGAGGGGCTTCTGCAGCCAGGCAGGTCCCGGGATGGGGAGGTCCTGGGGGTGAGGTGCCTGAGTCAGAGCTGGATTCGCCGCCCATCCCCTGCCTGTTGTTTACCTCCCTCTCCCCGTGGTGTGATGGGGTAATGCTGCTCCCCTGCCTCCCCCGGGGAGGTTACAGAGGCGTGATGATGGCTGTAAAGTTGTTTGAGCTGTGGATGGCAGGAGCCGTGGTGGTTGTTATTAGCATCGGTGATGGTGCTGCTAATTACCGAGCTGCTGGGAAATTCCCCATGGGAGGAGGCGGCGGAGGGGAGGGGAGGCAGGGACAAGTGGAGCGAGCAGGGCATGGAGAGGAGCCTGTCCCTTCTGGCAGCTCTGTCGGGCCCTGAGAGGAGGGCTCAGCCTGCGGGAAGAGCCGTGGGTATGCTGGGATGGATGGGAGAAGCCATGGCCCAGGTGCTGCGGAAGGTAGGAGAGCGTGGCAGGTCCCCGCCGTGCCTCAGACCTTCCTGCCACTGCTGTGCCAGAGGCTGGAGTTGAGTGTGATGCTCCTGAGGAGGCTCCTGACCCTGCTGGGGCAGGGAGGGGCTTCCTTACCCTCCCCAGGGCCCCCTGAAGCAGGGGAATTTCCCAGCCATGGCTGGGGGTCGCTGGGAGGAGAAGGAGCAGCCCTGCCAGGGTCTGGGGATGAGCAGGGTCCTGTTCACCTGTGAGCCCAGGTGTGCAGCTCCCAGGGGAGCACTCGGGGCTGGGAGCGCCTGGCTCTCCACAGCAAAGGTGGGCTTGGCCTGGGAGAAGCTGGTGAGGGTGAGATGCTTCTGGCCACGTTTTTGCTCTGTTGCAGCAGAGCCCTGAGCAAAAGTGGCTGCGTTAGAGCTCGGTCCCTGTGCCTGCAGCCGTGGGCAGCCAGATCCCAGTCCCTCCAAATCCCTCCCTGGGACTCGTGCACTGCACACCTTCTGAGTTTCCTCTCTTTTAAAAGGAACATCAAAGCAGAGGTTTTGTACTACATGAAACTTGCAGACATCAAAGGCTTGCTCATAAATTTAACCCCTCTCTCCACTGTGGTGAAGGTCAGAACGCTCCAGCTCGGGATTGACTTGGTAGCAGATGTGTTTTAGGGGGTTATTGGAAGGTTACTGGAAGGATGGGATTTTTCTAACGCTTCAAAAATACCTGAGATTGTGTTCCTCACCCTCCTCTGTGCAAAAAGGAGAGGGCCCATGGAAGAAAGGGGCTGTGTATTCTGGAAAAGACTTCCTGGGGACCTGCCCCAGTTCTGTGTTTAAGGTCAGCACTGAGCTGAAGTGTTTGAGGTCGATGGGACTGAGCATGAGCCGGGGTTCAAGGGCTAAAACCCTTTATGGTGTCAAGGTCCAACAGCTGGAGCAAAACCCACGGAACGAGGTAAGGATCAAACCCACCCCTCTCTGGACCTGGGCTCTGGAAATGGTCCTGATCCTCTGGGCTCTCCCCTTCCCAGGGAATGATTCCTCACTCTCCAGACCTGTCCCCCACCCTGTCCTCAGCCAGGCCCATTTATAGTCAAGGGAAAGAGGAGCTGTGTTTGACTGCAGTGACGACTTGCAGGGATGGGTTGCTGATGTATTTAGACACTGAACAATTTTCAAGCGCTCTGCATCGCCAAACGTTCCCCGGGACAAGTGTTTTTATAAGGCCTTTTTTATGATGACAGTGAGAGGCAACCATAAAAGAAGGGAATTTTTTGTAGGTCACACGTCCCCACCCCAGAGGCAGGTTGCCAGGGTTCTTCTGATGGTTTTGTGTCTCAGGAGTTCCTGGGGGATTGTTGGGTTGCAGGATGCTCGTGGTTGACCCTCTGAGGGTCAGCCCTGGAGGGGCTGGCAGGGAGCAGAGCTGGAGGATCCTGCCTGTCCCTGCTGAATCGAGGTTGTCCAGGCAGCTCTTGGCTGTCAGGTGTCCCCATCCATCCCCCGTGGCTTCACTGGGGACTGCAGAATGGGCTGGGTGGATGCTGGGGTGCAGGGATGTGTCAGCCTGGGGGGCTTCTGGCCCCACAGCATCATTTTCCTGGTTGCCTTATCTTGTTTGAGAGGAGATTGACACTTCCTCAGTTCCCTCGGGAGCTGGAACGTGGGGTTTACACCGGGCAGCCTTTGCTGCTCTGTGGTGCCTGTGCATCTTCCCTCTCTTGTAACATCAGGCTGGTCCCTGCTTCATCTCCCTGATGTGGGAATCCCACAACACAAGGGCAGTGCAAATCACACCCTCCTTTATCCCACAGCCTCCAGGTTGGCTCAGCTGCAGGGGTATAATTATGCCATTAGTGCTGGTCAGACTTTCTGGTGTAAACGTGCTCTGAGAGCCGGGGAGTGGAGAGGAAAGGAGAAGCTGGAGCCAGGGAGAGAGGAAAGGCAGCTGCTGCTAAATTTAAGACTGTTCCTATGACACCTGGAGGCTGCTGTGGTGGTGTCAGTCCTCTTGGAAGTGAGCAGGTAAACACGGAGCCGTGGCTTGTTCTTGGAGTGCTTTATCTTCCTGTTCAGCTGGTGGGACCTTCCAAAGTGCTCGGGGCAGGGAGGTTGTGCTGCTTCCTAGCTGGAGGCAGGACGTGCAGGAAAACCGGGAGAGCTCGAGCCTGGCAGGTATGGGGAGGCTCTTCCAGGATTTGGGCTGTCGGGAGAAGCAGTCAGGGAATGTGGTTGTCTCCCCAGAGTCAGCTTAAATTGTCTGAGCTGTCTTTCTCTCTGAGTCCCTTTGTTGAGCTGTAGGGTCCTTCTTCAGCTCCTGTTCTCTGGCTCAGGTTGCACTGATGCTGCACGAGCCAGGAGAGGTGTCAGAGCTGCTCTCCCAAACCTGGAGGTGCAGCAGAGCCAGAGCCAGGGCTCTTGGCAGTTCTGCAGAGCCCTGACAGTAATTCTTCTCTGGGACTTTGGTGCTGGCATGGGAGGCAGGGAAATAAATGTGGGGATAGAAAACCTCTGCAAAAAGTGGCTGCATGGAGAAGGTGGGGGAAGGCAGCAGCATTTTCTGGCTGTGCTGCCTCTGCTGCATTCGTTGCCTCAGAGGCAAATTATCAGTTTCTTCCTTGAATATTAACAGCTGCCAGGTAATGAATTCCCCCTCTCTGTTTTATAATGGCACTAAAATTGGGATTTGCCTTGGTTTTCTCTGTAATTATCCAATGAGCCTGTGTGAGTGAGAGGGAGGCTGGGCAGAGCTGGCTCTGCTGCAGGTAAGTGTCGTGCCTGGGGGATTGAACTTGGCAATGACCCCTCCTGAGGGGCAGATCCAAGGGATTGAACCCGGGAATGACCCTTCGTGAGGAGGCAGGAAACTTCCATGTGCTCCGTGGGACAGGGCTGGTGCTGCAGTGTTTGTATGGGCTGCAGGGATCAGTGACCCCGATCTCCCCGATCCTCCTCTCTTTGGGATATTTCTGTTGCTTGCACACCCTCTTTCTGTGTTTTCCCTTGTTTTCCCTCCTCCCAGGCTGAGGTCAGGCTGTGGATCAAAGCTGAAGGGAGATGGGAGGCAGGGTTTGTACAAGCCCGAGCCTGTGCATCAGCCACACGCAGGGAAGGGAGCCCAGGGGCTGTGCCATGTGCAGGAGGGTGCCCCAGCCCTGGGATCTGCGGGGGTGACACCGGGGACACCCAAGGTCTGGGTGTTTCTCAGATCCCTCAGGGATGAGGATCAGGGCAATGTAGAAAAGGCTCCATATTCCATCCCTGACTGGCTCCGTGTGGAGGCCAGCTCTGGAGATAGAGAACTGTAAGAAAAAGCCTCTTACCAGAGGAATCTGCTCTAGGAAGGAGGTAAAAACTGAGCTGGTTGTCCAAGGGCACCCAGCAGACTTCTATTGGAGGTCTGAAGGTCCATGACCCGGGCTGGAGGTGACAAACCAAGCTCCCCAAATCCATTCTTCTCCCCTTGACTCACTGTAACCGAGTTTGCAGTTACTGGCACTTTGAAGCCATAATTGAGGTCTGCTTTCCTCCTTGCACAACCTTTTCTCCCGGCAAACTGTCAGCCATCAAGTGGGATGAGACAGTAAAAGAGATGTTACACTCACCATTTCCCAGAAACTGTCACTTTAAAGAGAACAGCACTGGAAAAAGAGGATGAATTGAAGCCAAACCCAGAGTGATAAACCTCCAAATGTCTGATTTCTCTCAAAATCTGGAACTTTTCATTCCTTTCTCGGGTCCGTGCCGTGCCTGGGGCACTTTGTACCTTCACAGTTCCGGCCTCTGGCATTTATTAAACTTCACATGGCAGAAGAGCTTAAAAAATATCATAGCCCAGGTTCTCTTTGGATGTAAATGAGCTGAACTGGGCTTAAATCCCTGGAGCTGGGGTAGCACCAGATGACAAAGGGGCCTCTGGTGACTCGGGGCTGTGTTTGATTTTCTTGCACAACCATCCCCGAGCTCCAGCTGTGGCTGGTGGGACCTGGCATGGGTGGATCCAGCAGGTCCCTGTGCTGGAAGGGATCGTGGTCTGGCTGTGCTTGCTGGGGCTGCGCAGAGAATCCTTTCTGTACCAATAACTTGTGTTTCTCTTTACGTAAATGATATTTAAACCTGGGAAATGCATGCTGATGTTATGTTTCCTGGGTTTCACTGAAGGACAGAGCTATGTAAGCAGACCAGTTTTGTCTGAGCCTTATCTTCCACCGTGGCTGTTTGCAGCTGCTGGGCAGAGCTGGAGGCTCCCCCAGAGGACACAAGCACAGCACAGCCTTGGGGCAAGTTCAGGTTTTGTCTGTTGTTGCCCAGATTTGGGGAGGCCACTGGGGCATCCTGCCCAGAGGCCACCCCACTGCCTTCACTGGCACCAGGCAGCTCCATCCGAGGAGTTTGTGGTCAGGGAGGAGGGTTCAGGGAGGCAGTGACGGGCAGTGACCTGCTCAGGGGACAGGTTGTTCCTTAACCCACTGCTTTTGGATAGACACTGTCCCATCAGTGCAGTCCTTCCCTCTGGATTTAGGGCGGCCTTGGGGTGAGCAGAGGCTTTGGGCTCTCTCTGAGCTGTCCTCCATCTCTATTTAGGGTGCGGGGAACTGAGGCTCCCTGGGACCTGGCTGAGGATCCTCCACGGCTGCAGGAGAAGGATGGGAATCCATAAATCACAGGAAGGCTCAAGGGCTGTTTCTTGGAGCTCTCCTGATAAAGCCTGCTGTGACAGCAGGAAGGTTCCCCCCATCCCCAAATGAGTGTGAAGGCAGCTGAGGGGGGGTCAGGGTTGGAGGTCCAGGCAGCAATTCTGGGCTGGACTGAAGGTGTCCCTGGTTTTGGCACTGGCTGCAGGCTGGGCACAGCCTTTGTCAGGTTAACGTGGCCTCTGCTCACACCTCACCTTCAGCATCCACGTTTCCCATTAGCAGTGCTATTTTTAAGCCTCCCAAGGCAGTTAACACCATTTAATCTAAAAAAGCCCAAATAATGGTTTTTCAGAGCCCCCGGCTCCTTCCCATTCCCTGCGTGGCCCCAGAAGCCCTGGCAGAGCTGAGCCCAGGGAAGTGCTTTGTGTGCAGGGACGGCTGCAGAGGCTCCCCTGGGGAGATGTGCAATTAGAGCAGGGCCCCAAACCACCCCATGGATCCAACTTTTCCATCCTGGATCGTGCTGTCTGTGCCACAGGGGAAGTTCCAGTTCCCTGCAGCGCTCGCTGAGGAGCAGTCGATGCAGCCCTGTGTGGAGGGCCGGCAGAGCGAGGCGCTGCCGTGCCTGGGTGCAGGAGGGGCCACTCCCCTGGGAGCTGCAGCAAAGTCCCAGCAGGATTCTTTGCCTGTCCCTAAAGCCCCTTGAATCCCAGTGTTCTCTGGGCACTGACGTGTGGAGCAAACCCCAAACAGGGTGTAGTTTGATCCTGCCCTTTGCAGCAGCAGGTACCAGAGCAGGAGATGCTTTTGGCTGATAGGAGAAGCTGCTCCTGCCTTTGCATGTGATTTTTGTCTTGCCTGTTTCAACTCTTCTGAGCAGGGCTGCGTCTGACCGTCGCTGCAGTGGGAAACCCACAGGTACCAGCCCCAGGAACCCTCCCTTCCCCAGCAGGGCCAGGATTTCGTGTTTTGTGGGGTGCCTTGCACAACAGGGCCTTGATCTCGAACGCGGCCTTCAGGCATTACTGGGGTCTGAGTAAATAATAATTATGGTCTGGGCGTTTGCTGAGCCAGGGGTGTTTATGTGCAGGCTGGATGTGTTATGGGTGCTGCTGTGGATGGGTGTGCACAGCTCCACGACCAAATTCACCCATCCCCACCACCTCTGGGGAAGGTGCTGCATCTGCTCAGCTCCTTCTTAAAACATCGCTGTGCTCAGAGCAAGTAGGTGTCTAAATAAAAGTCTGATTCAAGACAATTTTGGCAATCCAGAGACGAGCAGGCTTTTTTTGCAAAGCGTTTTCAAAGCAAACTGTCAGGAGGTTCCAGTGTGAGGTGTGGGGAGTGCAGGGGCTGGGGGAGCAGGG
Source organism: Dryoscopus gambensis (assembly GCA_013389985.1). Classification (NCBI taxonomy): domain Eukaryota; kingdom Metazoa; phylum Chordata; class Aves; order Passeriformes; family Malaconotidae; genus Dryoscopus; species Dryoscopus gambensis. The sequence continues at coordinate 89,375 of WEIT01005664.1, forward strand.
CATCTCTGCAGCTGGAGCGTTGGATTGTCTCCATCACCAAAGAGGAGCTCACCTGCCCTGCTCCGTGGGGCTTGGAGTGGGGAGGTGGATAGAGAAAGTGCTCTATATATTAACCTTGTGCTAATTAATCAGGAATATGGGTTATACCCTTTCAAGCGCCGGAGTTATTTCAGTTTAGCAAATTAGTGCTGCTCAGCTGAGACTCCACGGCGGAGCATGGTCCTGGTTCCACCCGTCTCCAAGTGCAGAGTAAATCACTGCAAGGAGTTGTAGCCAAAACCCTGTGTTTCGCTGCTTGGGTGTGTGTTGGTGTGCAGAGCCAGGTACCACAGCCCTGGGTGAGAGCTACACCCCAAAAACTCACTGCTTTTTGTCATCCACCTGCAGCCTGAGTTGCTTGAAGCAGTAGTTCAGGTTCGCTCCTGGCTTTGGTGTTTAAGGGATCCCCCAGGTTTTTGATGGGTCAGGTTGACCTCTAGAGCCACTCATCTTCTGCACAGACTGCAGAGACTGACCTGCGGTGGGACTGCCTCTACCTTGTGTCCTTGGTCAATAAAACAAGCTCCAGCTGCTAAATCCAGGCTGGTGTGTTTCTGTTAAATTGTGACAGGGAAACCCAGCCTGGCACGGTAAAAGCTGTCAAAATCCATGTGGAAAAGTTGCCATTAACTGCAGAGGACTGTTGGAATACACAGAAGAGAAACCAGAAGTAATTCCCACTGGTCTCAGCAGTGAGGGCTGGACTGACCTGTGATTTCAGGGCAGGTTGTTGTGTAGCTGAGGAAAAAGTGTAAATCCAGTATTAATGTGGTTGTGGCACAAAGTGGCCCAATCTGGTCACGGTGGCAGTGGCTTCCAGACAGTCAGATCAGCACTGCGAGCAGCAGAGGTGTCAGTAACACTTGAGCCAGACACCCCCAAGGCTCCCTCCAAATGCAATCAGAAATGATATTGTCACCTGCTGCCGAGCCACAGGCCTGGGTTTGAGCCGTGTGTGGCAGCAGGGCACGGTCCCAACAGGTCAGCACTGACTGTATTACGGAAGGAGGGAGCGTGGGTGAGTTATTTTGATTTTGTTTGGAACAATAAAACCCGAGTTATTTGAAATCTTAACAACAGAACCAGCTTTTAGCACCGGCGTTTATAGGGATGAGTAGGCGAGTTGTTTAAAGGGAAAAAAATCTTTGAAAACAGTCCAAGTGAGGGTGATGATTTCATGCTCCAAGGGAAGTGTGTGCACGTCCTGGGCCCGGGCAGGGTGGGGATGGGCTGTGCCAGGGGCTGGGCACAGCACAGTGCAGGGCACACGTGTGCCCAGGGCACGCTCAGCTCCCTGAGCTCCAACCTGACGTTGTAGGTGGTGTCTCTGCAGATCACAGATGTCTCACTCGCTCTCCTTTGCTGCATCCTAAACTCCGAGGGAAAATGTCATTTCCTCATGTTGTTCCAAGCACCGACCTCGTGTGTGTGGGCTCTGCCCCGCCGTTATACCCATTTTCTGCATTTCCCCCCATACCAGCTGCAGTTTCCCCCCTTCAGAGCTCTCTCAATGCAACTCAGCTCTTCAGATCAGGGGCAGAGTCCCAGTCCTGGTTCATTCCTCTCTTGCTCCCCTCTCTCCATGGATCCCCTGATCTCAGCCCCGGTGGGAGCTCGCAGGAGCTGTGGCTGTGCCCTGCCCTCCCTCAACCCTTCTTTCCCTCTTCAGTCTGGGCCAGGTCCTGGTCTCAGGTCCCACAGAGTTTCCCTCTTTCTCTGGAAATTATTGTGTGACTCCTGGAAATTAATTTACTGGTGTGGAATAGCATGGGCAGTTCCCCAAAGCTGCGGTTTTGTTCAGGTTAAAGCAATTTCCTACTTTTGCAGTGAAAAATGAGAATGAAGGACGAGTGTGGACAGAGAGCCGAGAGTGCCAGTGGGGCTCTGTCCCCATTTTGCCCCTTTGGAAAAGTGCTTCTCTTCCCAGTGCCCCATTTCACTGTCAGAAATTCCCATTTCACAAACATGAGGTAAGAACAGCTCTTTGGCTGCTGCGTGGCATTTCCATCTTTCCCCGTTTAAAACCCTGTTGCAATTAGAAATTTCCCTCTGTCGAGCAGTGTTACATTTAAATCAAGAGATGCTTATGGCTGAGCAGCCTCGGCTCTTGCAATAAGACAAAAAAACCACACATATCTAATAATATGAGGAGCAGGAGGACTATCGGGAGCTAAAAATGGTCCTTCAGTATTTTGGTGCTTTAAATCCAAGCGCTCAGATTGTGTCTGTGTGTGCACGGAGCGTTTGCTGCCGCGGTGCCTGTGCCTGCGGAGCCGAGCGTGTTTGCAGATGTAGTTTGGGAGAATCGATCCCAATCTATTTTTAAGGTAAAGTGAAGTGTGGCGGGTGGGAGGTGAGGAGGTGGAAGGAAAGCTAAATATTCACGTAGCTGCACTGTGTGTTTAAGAGCATCATCTAATAACGGGAGGATCGTGGCAGCGAGGTGAGGGAGAGAGGAGCCTTCTCCGGAGCCCCCCCCGCACCGTGCCAGGGCACGGAGCGGCTCCGGGAGGAGGTGGCAGCGGGGCTGTCGCTTTAAGCTTCAGCTCGCACCCAGCGGGTCACTGGAGCCGGCGACGTTCTTCACATCGCTCCGCACCGGCCCCGCTCCGCGCAAACCCCGCTCGGCGGGGCTGGGAGAGCCTCGGGCGGCTGGAGCATCCAGCGCCGGCAGCGCTCCTGCCCGCGGACATGTGAGAGCCGGAGCCCGGGGAAGAGCTGGCTGCTGAGGTCAGTGAGGGAAACTCGGGGCTTGTTTGTGTTTCCTTCTTTCTCTGAAATGAGAGGCTGGATCGGGAGGAGCAGGAGGAGGAGGTGGATACGGAGACACAGAGGATTCACTCAGGCCGGGATGTGCCGTGTGTGCTCGGGGGTTTAAAGTTTTCGGGTAGCTCCGGTGTGAACTTTTTGTTATTAATATTTTGCAGCTGCAGCGGTGCTCAGGCCGCTCCGGGAGTGCCGTGTCTCACGGCAGAGCGTGCCGAGGGTGGGCGGTGGGTCCCTGAGCCCCGCCGTGCTCACAGAGGGACACGGGGTGTCTGTCACCAGCCCTGCCTCGCGGGGGGAGCGTGGCAGCAGCGCCCAGGGATTGGCACGGAAAGGGAAGTGGTGTCCTCAGCAAAGACGGGCGAGTTTTACAGCTCTGCTGCCTCTGAAGCTGGCGAGGAGTGGAGACTCCAGCCGAGGAGCCGGCGGCTGGGGACAGGGACAGCCCCGGTCCGGAGCTCAGGGACGATTCTCCAGGCTTTTCACCTCCTGGTAAAACAGGCTGTGGATTTCACCCAGGGATTTCCGTCTACTCCTCTCCTCCAGCCCCCGCTTGCCTCTCTGCAAACCTCCCCCTCGGTGCCTTTCTCCAGGTGAGGTGGGGAAGTTCAGTGCCTGATGTTTTTGGGGTTTGAGAGGTTGTGGTCGTGCCAGAGGTGCAGCCCCCACGGTGAGTTCTCCGGGGTGAGGTGTGGGGAGGTGCAGGATAAAGAAAAGCCGCGTGCAGGGGACTGACAGACAGCCCTGGATAAGGTGCTCCCACACTGGTGGTCACCAGCAGCACCAGCCCCGCTCCTGCCTGGAGATTTTGAGGTCGGCTGCTTTGAAAAGAGCAGAGGTAAGGAGCGGTGACACGTCTGGCTCACAGTGGGAGAGGCAGATAGGGCAGGGCACGTGGGCACGGATGTGTGGGAATGGATAACTGCCAAGCCTGGGGCAGATAAGAGCCCGCTCGGACAGAGGCTCAGATTTCTCTCTCCACAGGGGAGAACTTGGTCCTAGGGACTGATTGCTGGGTCCTGTCCCAGCTCTGTCACTGTGGGACATGGTCAGGTCACTTCACCTCGAGGTTATGTCCTCCCTGAAATAAGGTGGAACTGTGGGGACGCAGGTAAATGCTGAGGCAGCGCACTCTGAGGGGGTGACAGCGAGAGCTGCTGTGTTTTCCCTGACCCTGCCACCGTCCTCGCTCGTCCCTGACCCGGGCATGCACCAGACACCTTCAGGCAGCAGCTCCTCAGCTGGATCTGCTGTACCAGACCCACCAGGGTGCATCCACCCCTGGGTCCTGCCTGCAGGTCCCAACCTGCTGTCCCCTGGGAGGGCTGGACAAAGCCAGAGTGAGCAGCCCTTGAGCCTGACGTCTCCATCCTGCATCGGGTCAGGTCTGCAAGAAGCTGAGCCTGGAGGAGAGGACGGGAACCAAAGGCAGGTCAGGGCCCTGGGGACACCAGCTGTGGGAGAAGCTGGCTTGACACAGGGACAGGGTTTGGCTCTTTGGGTGGCTCATGAGTGTCTGTGGTTTGGTTTGGTGGGTGAAGCCCCTTCAAAGGGGATGTTTCACCCGTGTTTGGGTGACCATTGCATCGCTGAGGGATGTGCCGTGACTTGGCCAGCACAGAAATACCTGCTGCGGTGCTTGGGACCTCTGGGGCACTGTCCCAGGGCAGATCTGACAGGCTTTGGTGGGGCTCAGCAGCGGTGTGGGAAGAGCTGCATCCCGAGCTGCTGCGGGGGCAGCAGGAAGCTGTGGGAGAAGCCACCACCGGAGCGTTGGGTTGAGAGGATCTCGGGCAGCAGATGTTGGTGTGGTGGGGGGCACAGCTGGGGCTAGCTGGGGGTCTGGGTTGCTCAGGTGCCAGAGAGTTTGGGACAGGGTGCTGATCCCAGGATAGGGCTTGGCAGTGGGAATGTGTCAGAGGAAGGTTCTCTGCACAGTCCCGGGTGGGCAGTGGGTCCAAGGTGGAAGCCCTGCAGGGCATCTGTGGGCTGTGGCTTCAGGTGTTGGGAGCTGGAGTGGTTTAGTTCTTGCCATGAGGCTTTCTGCCCTTGTTTAATGGCTTTCCTGAATCCGAGTGAAAATGGCCAAGGGGCTTGAGGCACAGGAGTCAGTTCTGACTTTGTTTTGCCTCACCTGGGATCGCTTCAGCCTTGGCCTCAGCTGCACATGTGGAGTGGTCAGACTGAGGGATTCCCCCAGGAGATGCTGCTCTGTGTGCTGCACCTCTGGGGCAGAGCTGGGCAGCTCAGGACCTTCTCAGCCAAAAACTGAGACAGGTTTTATTTGGTGTGAGAGTTGTCAGGGAGGAAAATGGGTGGCATTGTGCTCCTCCAAGGGGTGTAGTGACCTTAGCCTGGGGCTTGGGACTCCTGAGGAGCTGGTGGTCCCAGCCTGCAGGGAGAGGGGACAGTGGCAGAGCAGGCGCCTGTCACTCTCTGCAGCTGCTTTTTGTTGCCTTTCCAACACCTCAGCTGTGGTGAATCCACCCAGGCAGGTTAAACAGCCTGTTCCTCCAGCAGCAAGGGAATGTGTGCAAAAGCCTGGATGCCTTCCAGTGGCCTGTGAGAGGAGAGAGAGTCCTGCTCCCAGCCACTCTCAGAAAATGTGAACAAAGCTCAGATCCCCATCAGTGGGACCTCTACCTGCTTGGGATGGTGCCATCCCTGTCCTGCCCGAGGTCAGGGAGCAGGAGCGGAGGCTCCACACTTCTCCTTGTCCCTGTGTGGGCAGCGTCGGGAGTGTCTCTGTGCCCGTGTCAAGGGCGAGCATGTTTGCAGCCAAATCTGCCCTGGGGTGATTTCTGCAGTGCCAGCAGCCCCCGGCCCCCTCTGCCCAGTGCAGATGGGGTTGGTTTTACTCTTTGTGACGGCGTCTGGCTTGCCACAGGAAGGTGGCAGTTGGCAGAATTTGGGCAATTGCGGTGCTGGAGGCAGAGGACGGGGGATGAGGCCAGGCAGGGTCTTGGGGCTGGAAACCGAAGCTGGTGCCCAGGAGCCGTTTGGGGTTGTGGCTGTGTGTCTGTGCTGTGGCAGGGCTGATGCTCAGCCCCACGAGGGGATGCCCAGGCTCCCGGGAAGCCTCCTGACCCTGGCTGTGCCAAGCCCCGGGCGAGGGCAGGTCAGGAGCAGATGGCGAGCCCCGGGGTGTGATCACACCTCCACCTGCCCTCGAAGCTCCTGCCTCGCGGCTGGGAGCAGCCTGGCAGGGAAGGAGCCGAGCACTCCGTGCCTTGTCATATTTGGGCATTTTAATTAGAGAGGTTCAGGCCTGGGGCAGGGTTTGGCTGGAGGGAGCCTGGTGCCCCGCAGGTGCTGCCCTGGGGCTGCGCATGGGCCATCCCTGGCTGGCACGGCCCTGTCAGCCCTAACATGGCCCACGGGCACCGACCTCCTGCCCCTCGGGTGCCACTGGGAGGTACCAGGCGCACAGCCAGCCCCGTCCCACACCTCCATGCTCTGGCTGCTCTTCCTACTGCTTCAGAGCATCCTTTCCTCTGCCAGGCACGTTGGGAGCAGGATCCTGACACCCCGAGTTGCAGGGTCTCTGCAGGATGTGCCCTGCGGGGATCCGGTCTCTGTGGAGGGGCAGCCCTGAGCTGGGGGCTCTGGCTGTGCACTGCCGGGCTGCTCCTGCAAGCTGGAACTTCTCCGTGGATCCAGGACTGCTCTGATTTACTCCACGCAGTCGTGGAAAAGCGGGAGGGAGGCTCGGTGTGAATGAACCGGTTTCCTCCTCTACCCTGAAATTTGGGTCACGCAACCCAACATAGCAGAGCTGTGAGAGATGCAGTTCACCCTCAGTTCAAGCCCAAGCCAGCTTTGATTTCCGAGGTGCAACTGTTGGTGGTTCAGAGGGTCCGTTGGAGCCGTGGCTCCATCAGTGGATCAGCACGTGGCAGGAGGTGAGAGGGGTTTTTCCCCTCCCTGATCAGCTCCCACATTGCCAATGTTCCTCTCTGGCCTGCTGCTAATTTTGACGCTGCCCTAAATAGAAGCTGAGTGCATCTCATCTGCTTCACTTAGCATACAGGAAAATTGTTTTCCTTCATTTACCCAATCCAACTTGTGGCTTTAACCCTGTCAGCACAAGTCTCTCCCCACTGCAGAGCTCCCATGAAGGGCTTTGCCTGCCCCTGCCCCGGGGAAGAGCTCTGGTGGGAACGGCACCGTGTTGGTGTGGTTGGGAGGGCTCCCAGGCTGCCCAGAGAGGCCACCAGCAGAGCTGGGAAGAGGGACTTTGCTTCATCAGCAGCCAAGGGAATCCCTTGCTCTGCTGGAAAGTCTGGCTGGCTCTCCCCGTGCCCTCTCCATCTCTCTGGTGGGATGTGCAGCCCTCCAGGAGGGACCCAGTGCCCCTTCCCAGACTGGCCTCGGCTACAAAATAGCTCAGCACAGATAGACTCGGTTCTAGGAGGTTTTGGTTGCTTTCTGTTGTGGTATTTTTTCCAGCAACTGGTGGAACCAGCTTGGTGTGTAGGGAATATCCCCAAGCCTGGCAGATGCCCCTCTTATCGCTGGCTAATTTTATCTCCCATTCCAAGCGACTGCTTGGAAAGATCTGTTGTTCCTGCTGCTCTGTCTGCTCCAGATCAGGACACACAGCCCCTCTCCCTGCTGGAAGAGCCTTCGAGAGGCTGCCTCCAACGCGAGCCTCCTTAAATATATCCCTGTCCAGTGCAAGGTGCTCATTTGGGGCTCTTGTGCAAGAAATGTTGTCCTGAAAAACTGTAATTTTGTGGCATTTTCAGCTGGGTGACTGCTACAAGTGCTGTAGGACTGGTGTCCCTGAGGACACAGGGGCACCGAGGGGAAGCGTTGGAGTGTGAGGGGCAGTGGCCTGGAAAGGTTGGCTTTAGCTGGTGGAAAAAGCAAACCCTGAGCTTCGGCAGAGCCCTGGCTGAGCACACGGCTGCACTTCAGCCAGGGTGGCTGCACGGTTCCCCTCATCCGCTCCGAGCCCAGCCTGTTCCAGCCCAGAAGCTCCCCTCGGAGCAGTGCCAGGGTGAACGCTGTCCCCTTTCCTCCCCCTTCCCTTTCAGCCTCCAGGTTGCTCTGGGTGCTCTGCAGTGACAGCGGCCGCTCTGCACGGGGCTCATCCGTGCGCGGGGCTCGGGTTTGGGCTGTGGCAGTGCCCGGAGCCTCTGGGATCAGAGGGACCAAGGAGCAGTGACCCCAGCAGGCTCCAGACTGTGGGGCTTGGCACATCTGGGGCACAGCCAGGAGCCAGCCCCTGAACAGCTATTCCCGAGGCTGCGCCAGACGGAGCGATTGGACTCAGGGACTTGTTTGGGGTGTTCTGACTCTCCTCTCCTCTCCTCTCTCTTCCCTGAAAATCAACCGGACTCCTTCGGACGAGGAATGCTTCTTTGACCTGTTGAGCAAGTTCCAGAGCAACCGGATGGATGATCAGCGCTGCCCGTTGGAGGAGTGCCCAGCCGAGGCTGCGGAGGCAGCTGCCACGCGGGTCCCTGCCCTGGGAGAGCGGATATGTGAGCACCGATGCGTTCCCAAATCCCTGTCCCTGTGGGAGTGACGCTGCTCCCGCGGCGTGCCCAGCTGTTGTGGTTTGCTGCGCATCCCGTGATGTTTTCCCTGAGCCTCAGCTCCCTGAACTTAGCAGTTCCTTGGCAATCTCCGTCATTATTTAAGGAAGGAAAAAACATTCTTATGTAAATGGTTGCCGAGGGAAAGGCTGGGGAATGTGAGCTAAGGTTTGGGGAGTAAATTAGTGAGAGAAATGCAAAATACATTTGGATTTTTTCAGTGTGGGTCTTTAGGTCTTGGATTCTGAACAGAGAGGTTGGCACAAGGACTTGTGCCACTTCCAGTACCTCCAGGAGGAAGATGATGATGGTCACGTTGCTGAGGGAGCTTTGTGAGAACCTGGGGTCTGGGACATGCAGGGGCTGGGTCAGGCTTTCTCAGGCAAGTTAAAATATTGCCAGTTTTTGTAATAGCGTTGCTATGGAGGGAAAACTTCTGGATTTTGTACTGTTCTTGGATGCGGTGGTGATAGGTGCTGTGTGAGGACAGAGGAGCCAGAAGGATGGATAAACAGTGGGAAGCTGCTCAGGCAAACAGCTCAGCCCTAGGAAGGACAGGGATAAATTGAGGAAGGCGCCTGACAAATAGACAGGGCAGGAAAGGCAGGGCTGTGTTTGCACTTGGGTTTTGTGGCTTTTTCAGTGTTCAGGGCCTTTGTTTAACCCAAGCTGGGGAGAAGCTCTAAAATGCACAGATCACCCTCACGTGCTTAATCACCAGCACAAAGGGTCCAAACCAGTTATTTAAACTGATGGATTTGTTCATCGGTTTCCAAATGAATACAAAGTGCAAACGGGAGAGGAGGAGACCCCTGACACCACTCCCAGAGCCGCAGCACAAGGAGCAGGTGCTGGGGCAGGGGCTGAAGCAGAGGTCAGGCTGTGGCAGGAAGGCAGGTTGGTTGTGAGGTAAGAGGGTTTTTATTGTCTAAAAATAAGGTGGAAATGAGCATTGCTTTGTCAAGAGATGCGTTTCTGACATACAAGTGCATTTGGCTGTAACAGCTGTGTAATTTAGGAGACGGGGTTGAAAATGTGGAGCTTTATAAAGAATGCACGAGCAGCCCCACGTTCTGTTCGGCTCATTTGGGCTCTGAGCCTTTTGGATGTGTTATTTTCAAGGACTCTTTGTGAGCTGAAGGGGAGGAAACTCATCTCTGCGTCAGCACTGAGATTTTCTTGTGTTTCTGCAGCTCCATGAGCTGAGGCTCTAAGAACTTGTGTCGGGAGGCTCGGAGCAAGCTCTGCTCCAGTGCTTTGTGCTCAGGAAAAGTAACACCACTGGGGCTGGATTTCTCAGTTTTCCTTTGCTTGTCCCTGTCTGAGTGCAGTGTCTGTTGTTTGGGAGCCTCTCCCTACCCAGCAGCTGCAGGAGCCAGCAGGCTCTTTCCAGCGAGCGCTGCCCTGAGGCGTTTCCAAAGGGTCAGTGGTGGATAGATGACTTGTACTGGTTCTGGACTGGGACCCCCAGCACCAGCACAGCCCAGGCTCGCTCTGCTCCATGGGATGAGAAGCAGCAGAGCCCAGGAGTGTTTTGCTGGTGCTGGCGCAGGTCCTGCGGCCCGTGACAGCCGGACTCGCCTCGGCAGTGCCTCTCCTTGAGCAAACAGCCCGCATTTCTGGGGGCCTGGGAAGTGCTGCCAGGTGAGAGGCTCAGCCAGGCCTGGCCTTTGCTGGCCTGTCTGGAATTTTTCCCGGCCATTGGGACCATGTGGGTGCCTGTCACAGCCACAGGAACGCTCAGGAGCTCTGTGCTCACCTGCGATTGCCCAGCTCTGCCTGTGCCTCTTGGCTCCAGGCAGAAACCCAGAGTGGAAGCGGCCTGTAGTGCTGGAAACAGCAGGGATCGCACCCAGGCAGTGGCTCAGCTCCGGGCACTGGATCTCCTGGGCTGAGGTGGCACCTTTGGTGGCCTCCAGGAGCTGGCCAAGTGCAGGCAGGAGCCGCGAGCCCCTCAGGGGACCCAGCAATCGGAGGTGGATGTGTGAGGTTCTGCTTTATCAAGGCACCTGATTGCCCCTCTGCTGCCTGCTGGGTTTGTGTGGGTTGGAGAAGAGTTTGGGGAGGGGGATTTGGGCTCAGCAGCTCAGGCAGAGCAGTGACCATGCCATGTGCTCCTCTCCCCCCAGCACAGTCCACCATGATGGCATCTCCACAAACAGAGGAGTTCTTCGACCTCATTGCCAGCTCCCAGAGCAGGCGCCTGGATGACCAACGTGCCAATGTGGGCAACCTGCCCGGCCTGCGGATAACCCACAACAACCTGGGCCACCTGCGTGTGGAGGGGGACGCCCAGGAGCCCGGGGACGAGTTCTTCAACATGCTCATGAAGTGTCAGGTACGGGCACAGGGCTGGGGCGCTCTGACATCTCTGCTCCAGCCCTTTCCTGCATGGCAGGGCTGTCCTGGCCCTGCCCTGATGTGCTAACGCCCCTCTCTCCCCCGCAGTCCTCCAGGATCGATGACCAGCGCTGTGCCCCCCCAGACTCCATCCCCCGTGGCCCCACCATGCCCGACGAAGACTTTTTCAGCCTCATCCAGCGTGTCCAGGCCAAACGCATGGACGAGCAGCGCGTGGATTTGGCCTCAGCCCAGGAGGAGGCCGAGGAGGAGCAGCAGAGGCCCGGTTCCGGCTAAGAACTGGGCTTTGTTCTGGGGGGGTTGTTTCAGCTTTATTTTGTTTTTTAAAAAGTTAAAAAAGAGTAGGTGGTTTCAAGCCCGAGCGCTCCTGTGCTCCCAGCGTTGTCCCGGGAGCTGCACCTCCATCGTGTTCCTACGGGAAAGCCCAACGGATGGGGGACAGTTTTTAAATAAGGGGTTTTTTTAGGACACTCGGCCACTGGAACACTGGGAAGCACCTGGAAGACTTTAGCAGCCCCTCTGCTGATCACCTGAAACCCCAGGAACTTGGAGGAGCCCATAGTGGGTAGTTAACTCCAGCCTTGCTGTCTTTTATTTCCACAACACTTTTAATTATACAGGGAAAGGGATGAACACCTTTTCCATTTTGAAGTCCTCCTGTCTTCCCTGACACAAATGGCTCTGGATCCTTTCCTGGAACATCTTGTTCAGCTTTGTTCCTTCTACAGGAGAAAAAGAGCCCAAGTCCTTTAAACCTGACTCCATCCCAGCTGCATTGTGGTCCCACACACCTGAGTGTATTTTAGGTTTGCTGAGGACTCTCTGGAGAGCCCTGGACATTCTCTGCTTCCAGCTATAGCCCTGCAGGACCTCCTGAGCAGGGGCAAAGCCTCGCTCACCCTGAGCTTTAGTGGGATTTGTTACATCTGGAGCCCAGGGAGCTGTGCAGCCCCACCTGCAGCTCCAGGGCAGGAGGAAGGAGGTCTCTGCCCAACTGTTCAGCCCATGGCAAACTGGGACAGCTGCTGGTGCCACTGAGCCAAGGTGAGGGTGTCCGAGACAGAACCTGTGTGTGACAGGGCCCTGCTTCAACAGCCAGCAACGCTTTCTGCCCATGGCTCGTCCCTCCTCCCCTCTGTGCCAATGGCTCTCCTCTTGTTTCCCCCCAAACCAGCACTGAGCTGCTCCCAGTGAGGCACTCTGGTTCTGTCCACCTGTCTGCAGTCACTGGAGCCTCACAAGAGCCCCAGTCTGGGGGCCTGGCTGGGAAGTCACAGTTCCTGTCATTCCTTCCCCTTCTGGACTAGCTGGAAGAGCTGGAGGAGGGGAGCAGGGACCCAACTTGAGGAGGTGCAGTATTCTTCCTTTGCTTGACCAGAGACCATGCTGGACTTCAGAAACTCCAGCACCGAGTTGTGCCGAAGCAGCGCCGTTCCTGCAGAGAATCATTCAGCACTTTCTCTTGGAAATGCGTTTGATGGAAACATTCCCAACCAGCAGGGAGATATTTTTAGACCAGTGATGCTGCTCATGGGGCATTTACCCTGCCTGCACTGACCATGTGGAGTGGTAGCTGCAGTTTACCTGCTACCTGGGAGCACTCACCTGCTGCTTGGCCAAAGCTGGGCCTCCCTCCTGGGGCTGGGCAGAGCTCTGGAGAGGGGAGAGGAGGATCTGCCCACCCCCTTCCTACCAGCCAAGCTGGCATTTGTAAAAGAGGAAAACATTGATGATGATGACCTGACCAGCTGCAGGCTCAGGCCCGTGCAGCTCGCAGCCAGGTGGTGAACTGGAATCTGACCATTAAGCTTTCAGAGGTATTATTGAGGTATTATTTGCCATATACTTGAATGTATGAGCTTATTTATTTTTTACATGTGCATTTGCTAATGTCATTTTAATGGGGAATTTCCAACCCACAGGTACTTGTTTTTTTTCTAAAAAATAATCTGCCAAATGGATTAATATATTAGAAATGAATACAGCTCAAGGGGAAGGGGGCGGGGGGAATTGTGCTTAATAAATATTTGTGTCGAAGCTTCAGTGCAAATACTCATTTCCATTATTTCCTGGCCAATAGCAGGACTAATCCTGGCCCTTTGGAAGAGGGATGGGGGTGGATGGGGGTCTCTGGTGACAGACACCACCACATGTGTTAAGAAAAGCGTTGTGCACCCACCTCCACATCCCTTTACACTTTACAAGCACACGGGGCTCCCGGCAGCCACCACCACCCCAGCTCTGCCTGCCTGCCGGCGTGGATGGGGCTGTGGAGGGAAGGCATAAAGCCCTGAGAATTCCCTGCCCAGAAGTCTCCACGACGACAGGGCAGACAGAGCAGCCCTGCACGGCTGAGAAAAGGCCACTGGAAAAGGCTGAGGAGAGGCTGAGCTGATCCTTTCAGGCCCTGCCCGGCTCTGCCCCGTCTTGGTGCCGCCCCGGCGCCTGGCGCAAAGCAGGGCTGTTCCCCAGAGCCAAGGGCAGGGAGTGCTGGGCACAGCCCTGGCACCAGCCCTCAGAGAAAACACTCCCAAAGCAGCAGCACTAGCTCACTGCAGCACAGCAGGCAGGAGCAGGCTGTTGGACTGGGCTAGAAGGTGGCCTGGGAGCAGCAGAGTTTGGATCCTAAGCCCTGTGAGGATAAAGCCAAGTCACAGCAGGGCTTCCCACGCCTGGCTAATTTGTGCTGGTCCCTGCCAGCCCTGATCAAAGATTAATAAAGAGCCACCAGCTTGTTCTCATCAGGTGTTCTCGTGCCTCTGGGTACCTGGGCGCAGCAGCACTGTGCTAAAAAGCTCTGTGTGTGACCTGGGGACAGAACCGTGCCCTCAGGTGTGCAGAGACTCGGATTCCCAGGAGCAGGTGATCCCTGGGAGTGACTGATGGGGGTCTCACCTCCCGTCTCTCCCTCCTGAGCAGCTGGGGAAGGCAGCACAGGCTCATTCTGAGCTCCTGCGAGCAGAAGGCACTGGCTACCACTGAGTCTCCAGAGCAGCCTGCAGTGGCGGCTGCTGTGCTGAATCCTGCTCTCCCCCACGCTGCCAGGCTCGATCCCACGTCGTGAAGAGCTCTCCGATGCTGACATCCGCTGGACAGCCGCGGGATTGCCGGCCCGTGAACTGCTGCTGCTGCAGCTGTGGAGTGCGAGTTACTGGGAGCAGAGCTGTCCCCAGTGCAGGGTAGGTCCTCTTCACGAAGAACTCTAAAAATCCAGCAGAAACACAAGATCCTGCCCTCTCCTACCCAGCTGTGCACGAGCAACCAGAGGCACTCGCAAGACAGGGCTGATGTCAGGCCTGGAGAAAGGCATCCAGGAGAAAGGCTGCTTCTCCTCACTCCCTGCCTTTGGCTAAAGCAAGCCTGTGTGCTCACCTGTGTGCCCTTTCCAGAGCAAACCCACTGCCCCATGACTCAACAGTTTTCAGAAAAACACGATTCAACAGGGAGTGCAAAATTCCTTTTTAATCTGCAGTCCCTTAGCAGTAAATCTTCTTCTTTTATATGCAAACTCTGTGCCATGATGTTGGCCTGAACCTTCAGAGCAGCAGCAAGAACTGCTACCCTCCATGCTCAGAGCTGCAGAGGCAGCCCCAGGGCACAGGGACTTGTCTCTGTCCTGCCTCCAAAGAGCACCTGGTGCCAGAGAGCACTGGGACAAGGAAACACTAAAATCTAGGAACAGCCAACATAGATTTTCCTGCATTCTGCTACATTTTTTACTATAACACAGCAAAAGCTGGCATGACCTTCCTGTAGCTGGGACCAATAACAGGTAAGAAAGGTAGGGAAAACAGTATAAAAAAGCCAGGTTGTAAATGAGTTGTTTCCAAGGCAACACGGATCCTGCAACAGCTGCTCTGTTCCACCCCATCAAAGGCATCAGCACCATGGAAGCGGAATGCTAATTTTCAGATTAAAGGTAATAAAATAAGCACTTTTCCAGCAGTGCTGATAGGTGCCAGCAGCCCAGCTCAGGGGGACAACACAGCAGTGCAACACTGAGATGCAAGATCCTGTTTCTCAATCCCGGGTCGCTCCCGCTGTTTCCGGGAGAGCTGTGTCTCACTGTGGCTGATGAAGTTCTTGCCCCTGTTTCATCACTCTGCACTGACACACCCACAGGAACAGCACAACTTCCCTGGTGGCCTGACCCAGCACTTAGAATGCAACACATGTAACTGTTATGAACGCTCCAGATGAAGGAAGCTCATTAAATGCCTGCCATGCCCTCACTGAATCCTTGGCTGATGAAGCACCACAAGCACCTGGAGAAGCCTGGCTGAGAGAACGGGGTTTGCTCAGCCCAAAGGCTGAGAGGGGTTTCACTGCTCGCTGTGGCTCCCTAAGGAGGAGGATCCACAGAGGCTGTGGGACCTCCACCCTTAGTGATATTCACAAGATCCTGAATATCCTCCTCTGACAAGCAGATTGGACTGGAATCCTCCAGAAGGCTCTTCCAAACTGAAGTAGTCTTTGATTGCAAGTTCAAAACTGTAAGAAAGCAGCTACAGAGGAAACAAGCCCTAACGAAGTGCAGCATGATCACCTCAGTGCCTGGATCCACCACTACCCAAGAGCTGCGTGCTGACAAACTCCTACATCCATCATTTATCACTTTTAAAATTTCCAACTAAACCTAACATGCTGCAGAAGCACTAATAAGCCCAAGACAACTTTCTAGGTGCTCTACTTCTCTCCAGCATACTCCACAACTATTAATTTTGCCTTCACATCCACACTCCCCCTCGCCAGTAAGGAGTTGTAAAACCCCCATGCTGGAGCTCGAGTGGGATCAAAATACAAAACTTTCAGCCCTGACATGAAGGGCACAGAAACAAAATTCTGGAAGATGCCAAAGAACAGATAAAAGCAGCATTTGACTGCATTAAGAGCAGGTGATCTGACCCTCCCGCAGGGTCATTTTGGATTTAGAATTTTGGGACCCCTCTCCTCAGGTGGTATCAGTTGCCCACTCTCCTCAGGTGCCACACCTGGGCATCCCTAAAACCTCCAGCTGCACCTCGCTAGGTCAAACGCACATGGACAAAGAATTTCTGGCTGCCTTCTCAGCAGGGAACAAAGCCAGGCATGGGACACTGAAAACTGCCTCAAAGTCAGCAAAACAAGTACCAGGAAAAATATCTACGCTGTCTCTAAAGATATCAGCTTGATCAAAGGCAAAACTGCACAAGGCAAAGACACACGGCAGAGAAAACCCAACACCCGAGTTTATTTTAAACACAGACAGTTGAAATGGGGGAACGAAGGTGAAGAGTCTCTCGCCACGAGCAGAATGACCCAAATCCCACGTGTCACATCTGTCCCACAGGCCACAGTCTCACGTGTCACATCTGTCCCACAGGCCACAGTCCCTTGTGTCAGGTGTGTCCCTTGCTGCCAGGCTCTGCGGGGGCCTCCCCGCCGTCCCCCTCCGCCAGCTGACCTTGGGGCCCGGGCTCTGCCGAGCTTTCCAGCAGCAGTTCCAGGGCTTCCTCACCAGCCACACGTCTCACCTTCTCCCCTTTGGCTGCCAGGATCTCCTCGATATTCCTGGACAGCGATTTGAGAACCAACAGTGACACCACAGCAAAGGCCCAGCACAGTCACACACAGGCTCACTGCACTCCACCCTTAAGAGATGGACACTACACAGCGAGTCACAGGAGCACCACCGTGAAAACCACCCCAACTTTCTGGGACTGTTTTCATCCACTAGGATCAGTAATTTAGCAATTACAGCTGAACAGAAGCCTTAAAAGGTATCTCGGGAAGTTGGAAATCCCTGGAATTCCACAGCAGATCAATCTACACACTTGTAACACTTATCCAAGGAACCCAGCAGTGATGTGATAAAGCCTGAGGGGAACAGCAAATCACCTGCTGGCACCACTACGGATCCCTGTGTATCCCACAGCTTCTGCTAGAGCTTCACACCAATTTATTTGGATCCTAGACAGTGACAGTCATATTACAGCGACAGAAAACCCAGTCAGCGTGTTTTAACAAACCGACAGAAACTCTGTTTTTTCTATGAGCCATATTTTAAAAGCATCACTGAAACAAGGTATCGGCTCAGGAGGCTGCACCTGGGAGCAGGGTGCGAGGAGGATCCTGCTGGCACACTCACCTCTTTCCCTCCAGGTCGGAGAACCAGCCCAGGTTATCGGCGATGACGTGGTGGTTCCCGCAGCCGGGGCAGGTCACGATCACCACCCCCCGGTGGTAGGCGGCCTTAGAGATGGATTTGGCTGAGCGGGTCTGGCACACCTGAAAAACAATGTGCATTTTATGAGCACGGTAACTGCAGCTCCGGAGACATTTACGACAAAAATACTTTTGCCATTAAAAGCTTCTTCCCTCCCTCACCTCTAACTATCCCAAGTCGGCTCCATCATGTTACGATGCCGTCAGTTCAGCCCGAGACACAAAGGCTGAGAAGGGTTTTACTGCTTTTTGTGGCTCCCTAATGAGGAGGATCCACAGAGGTTGTGGGACCTCCACCCTCAGAGATACTCAAAGACCCCGAACAACCTCCTCCAACATGGAGCTTGGACTAGAAATCTCCAGAGGGCTCTTCCACTCTGAATTAGTCTTTGCAAGTTTAAAACTAAGAAAACAGCCACACCAGGAGGCCCCCGGCCACCCCAGCGCCGCCGCCCTCAGAGCCCCCCGGCCCCACGCTCACCTTGCAGGTGTACACCAGGCGATAGTGCGTGGCCGCCGGCGGCCCCGGAGCGGTGCAGAGCGGGCGGGCCGGGCTCCAGA
>WEIT01005664.1:107037-129203 GCA_013389985.1 Dryoscopus gambensis
GCCCTGAGGCGCCGGCGGCCATCTTGGGGGCGGGCGGCGGCCATGATGGTGCCGGGCAGCGCCCGGGACCACCCTTCCTTAACCTTTCGTGTCTCACACGCGGATATTGAAACCTGTTTATTAACTGAGGGGACGTCAGAGCCACACAATAGTGTCACTGTAGCACTTTCCATGAACGGCTGTTTGCATAGTTTTAAAATTTCAACAGTCCATGGAGAGCGAAAGTGAGAGGCACTCCCACACCCTATGCAGGCTGGTGTTTCCCTCAGGGATTGGCTCCTCAGGAGCCCTTGGTGTTGGTGTTGTCCCTTTCCAAGGGACCTTGGCGCTGTCCCTCTCTCAGGAGCCCTCGGTGTCGGTGTTGTCGCTGCCCGAGGTGTTCTCCCAGTCGGCCTCGTGGTGCCGGTCCTTGGGCGCCCTTCTCATTGCTCTTTTTCTGAAAACAAGACCAGACATACCATTTCTAGGAGGTGTTTTCTGCAAACAAGTGGCATTTCATACTGTTAGTGTGTATCAGTCCCTTTTGTGGTTCATTTTGTGCCCTCCATGAATCAAGTGTGACAGGAAAGGGGAAATACAAGTCATGGATATTTCCAGGTTAGCCCTGCTTACTGCAGCCCAGACCTTCGGTAGCGCTCAAAGCAGTCCTTCATCCTTCTCCTCTCCTTTTCTGCCAGTTCCTCGTTGGCCAAGCCACAATCCTTGATATGGGAAAAAAACCAAAAAACCAAACAAATATCAATTTATTCCTCATCAGATCAACGCAGATCAGTATTAACACAAGGTCACTTCCTGCATCTGCAGTCAAGTACAGCAGGATCTTCATTGTGTGTGCAGGATGGTAACACTTCTGTTTCACATGGGTTTACTACATTTATTCCCTCACATTTGTAAATTTGGGATCCTTTTTTCTCCACCAAAAGTAATATTGCAGACAATTAAACTGGGAAACATCCCCACCCAGAGATGAAGGGCAGAAAGTAATTAGAGGAAGTTTCTATGCACAGATGGCGAAATGTCCACTGTAAATGTTTTGCTGTCCAGAGCTCACCCTTTTTGGAGGGCGGATTCTGCACTAAGTGCTCACAGTTTGGAAAAGCAGGAGCTGCTAACATACTTCTCCAAGCTGGTAAATCCATCATTAATGAGAACATTAAAGATCATGAACCCTAGTCATGGTAAATAAGAGCCCACAAAGATTCTCTTACACTTGGTGATTTTGGGAGCAGATTGCTCTCTTGAGGGCTGAGTTCCTGGTTTTGTCCTTCCAGGCAATCTTCTGAAAGATGAAAAAAATCACAGCTTTCGTCAGGGTTGCCATTGCAAAGTAACTTCCCCCTCCAGCAGTTCTTCCAGCGGAAGAGCTGTGATGTAACTGCACAGAGTCCACAGCAGAACTGAAACCAAGCCCAAAGCACTCAGAACTTCACCCTGTGATCAATCACAAGTCACTTCTCATTTTAATTGAGCCCTGAGTCTTGCCCAGGATGGTGGAGCTCCCCACCACACTTGGAAAGGGACAGAGCTGTCCACTTCCTACTTAAGCAGGAGCAAAACAAACCTTTGCCGAGCAGCTCCTCTGCTCAGTGCATTAAAAACAACATTCATTTCAGATGCCACCATGAGAAATGTGTCGATCATTATTTTATCCATAATTTGTCCCTGCTCCCCAAGTTGTGAGTGTCACGGCACTTCACACCAGACCATGTTTTGGTGGAACTCCTTTTGTAATGACCAGGTGTCACGATATATATTTTTGACCTGAGCGAGGTAGAACAATAAAAAAGCCTTTTTGGATCAGCGTCATTCAGTTTTTGTGAAAAATCTCTCATCTCAATGAATGAAAAGATCATTTAGATCTTCCAGGAGAGCAAAACAGAATGGACCATCCTCCTCAGAACTCTACTTGGTGCTTTCCCCTTACTTTTAGCTGCCTCTGTGTCTTCATCCAGGTGGCTGTGAAGAGCAAGCTATGGGACAGAAACAGAGCAACAACATCAGAACTGCCCCTCAGTCTGCAGGAACAAAAAAAGGAATATAAAACCCAGGATATGCTAGAACCAACCTCTCCCTGCTGCTGCCAGCAAACAGCAGACTGAGCCAGGAGTTACAGATTTACTCATGGATTTATCCTCCATGAATAGATCCAGCTTCCTTTGGCCTCATTTATACTTTTGGCCTCCAGACAATGTGATAATCACTCCTTCACTGAAGTTATGAACTAAGTGAAACTCTTTACTACAGGGTAAGAGTTATTTTTGCATGTTCTCACACAAGAGAAACAATTAGAAGCAATTCAAAATAATTAAATTCCCTTGATTTGCTTAGACTCAACAAATCTTGCTGACTAATGCCATAACTGTGTCCTACACTTAGAACTTCAGAACTTCACTTTAGAACTGTGCCCCTACACTTAGAACAGGGAGATTCTGTCACTGTTTTGCTGCTTCTGGACTTTTTGATGTCACTGAAATGAGCCTGAGCCGTGAGAAACTGCTGAGACTTGGGGAACTGAGCACAGGTGAGGAACATGAAACCATCCCAGAGGAAAGTGAAAGGTAAACAAGGCACCCTACTCACTTCCTGGGAATCTCTGGAGGAGGTGTCATCCAGGTCAGAGGTCTGAAACAAAACCAGTATAGATTAATCATTCCTCATAAGCAAGGAAGTGACAGCAAAGGAACATACAGGAGACTGAGAGCTCCAGAAAACACAGAAGTGTGGACTTGCTGCCTCCTACACTCCTGTCTGGCCACTTGAGAGAGTACACAAGATGCCATCTTAATTAAAATATATCTAATTTAGTTCCAGAGAACTTAACTCCCCATTTCATCCAAATGGCTCACACCCAGTCTCTAAACAGAGTCACTCTTTGGTGGTTGAGGAACCCCTCATCGCCTTTGGAAATGCTCCAAACACAAACACAGGTGGCCTGAGCTTGCACCTGTCCGGCTTTTCCATGCCTGGAACCAGGGTGAGGTCACACCAACCATCACATCTTTCATTTTCTAAACTCAGCCTTTTCTCGGCAATGGTTTTAATTAATTTTGATGGCTGCTCAGGCAGGTGGTCACTGCCTGCTGAGCTGGAGCTGCTCAGGTGCAAAGGCCTGGGAACAGCCAAACTCTGACCCCCTCCTCAGCTTCCCAATCCCATCCAGGGGAGGAGAGTTATACCGGAGTGGGCAGCTCCAGCTGCAACCTTTTCAGCTTGGCCTCAGTGGCCAGGAGCTGACTCTCCTTCTGGAAGAGCTGCAGCTGCATCTCGTCACATCTCTCCCCCAGCTCCCGGATCTGCTTGCGGTAGGCGTCCCTCTCCACCAGGTTCTTGGAATGCTGCATGTGGAACTGCTCTCGGGTCAGGAGAGCCTGTGCAAAGGGACAGCACGTGGCATTCACACAGCAGCATGGACAGGCATGCATGTCTGCCCACTTGGAGCAGCAAAGCAGTGATAAGCCGTGAGGAATATGTTATCACCTGGTCTCTCTCCGAAGCCACTTCCTCCATCTGCTGCAGAACAGCTTCAATCCGTTTTTTGTACATCTGGGAGTCCTTCCTCAGGGACGTGCACTGTAGCTCCAGCACCTCCTTTTCCTCTGCAAACTGCTGAGACAAGGTCAAACGCCCCTGCTTGTGGGCAGAGCCTGAGCCTGACTGCCCCCACTCCTGCTCTGTGCCACGCATTGCTGTGGCCAGAGCTCCGTGGGGTGTCTGAGCTGCCACCTGCCACACACAGGAGTGCTAAAATACTACAGTACGAGCAGCAGGGATTGCCCCTGAGCAGCTGCTCTGCTCCACCTGCCTGTCTTATCCATGACCCTCAGCAGGAACTTGCACTGCAGCACCTACTTTGTCCTGGAGCACCTTGGCTCGGCGCAGCTCCTTGCGCAGGCTGTAGATGGTGTTCACCAGCTCCCGGCGTTCTTCCAGGATCTGGCTGCAGTCATTCTCCAGAGTCTCTTTGGAGAGGCTCTTCTCCAAATTCTGCTCCCTGGCGACCTGCAGGACAAAGGAAGAAGTGAGACAGGGCCACCATCTAACTCTGTATCAATTCTCTCCCCTCAGGGCTTTATCTGACTTGGGCAACAGCTGACCCCCACAATCTTCACCGCAGCATCGCTGCCCTGGCTGCTACAAATAATCCCTTGAGTCCGTACTCAACCACCCCACCAACCTGGAGAGTGTTTTGCAGCTCCTGGTTCTTGGCCAAGAGCAGCTCCTTCTCCTGCTGGATCTCCCACACCACCTCGTGGCTGGGGCGCTGCTCTATGGCATGTTTCAGCTTCATCGTGTGCTTCCTCTCCAGCTTGCAGTCATCCTCAGCCTTCATGAGGCTGTGCTTCAGGTGATCAATCTACGAGAAGGTTCAGAGCTCAGCAGGAGCAAGGAGGAAGCTCTGGCCTGCAAAAGCAGTTCTCACTCTGTTCCCTAGACAAACATGGGGCAAGTTTCTCCCCAGCTCTGTTTTCCACAGGAAATTTTATTCTCTGGGGACCAGAGTCCAGCCTGTGTGCTAACAGATACGTGTTCCTGTTGCTACCTTTGTGAGAGCAGCCTTGTGTGAGGGAAAGACTGGTCATTATTCACAGCACAGCTTGTAAAACACGGCCTTACAGGGCTGAGCTGGGGACCACAAAGACACGTGTTAGAGAAGACGCTCAGTGCTTCATGCTGGACTGGAGCATCCTTGGTAAGGACAAGGTGCTCAGCCCAGCCCTCCAGGGGCCAGGTAACAAGGGGGAGGCTGGAGGAACTGTGACTGACCTCCAGCAGCAGGTCCCTGTTCTTCATGAGGGCCGCGCTCTTCTCCTCGCTCTGCTTGGCGTAGCTCAGGGCCAGGTTGTAGTTCTCGTCCTTGCACTTCCGCAGCTCCTTGCTCAGGCTGTCCCTCTCCTCCTTCATCCTCTGGGCCCGCTCCTGGTGCTTGCGGAGCAGGCTGTCCCTGACCCACATCTCCCTGAGGGTGTCCTCCTTGGAGTGCAGCCACACCGTGAGCTCCTGCGCCTTGCGCCGCTCCTCCTGCACCGCGCTCTGCAGCTTCGTGATCTCGTTCATCAGCACCTGGCTCAGGCCAGACTCCCCAGCTGTGTCTGTTTGGGGGGCAGGGATCACTCACTGCTGCCACACACTGAGCTCAGCTTCCCTTCCAGATCACTACAGCCAACCCTGATGATGTGTGATCAAGTTATCCCCACTGCGCCTCTCTGCAGCACAGAATCACAGACGCAACAGGCAGAAGGAAGAATTCATCCTTCTGCTTCCTCCTCCCCCTCCCCAGTCCAGCCAGTGACACCAGGGCTGTTCTTCCCAGAGCCCTTCTGAAGCACACGTGGGGCAAGGCAGGGAGTGCTCCCGACTCCGCACAGCAACACCAAAGGAAGAGCTGCTGTTGAGAACACAAACGTTACCTATAATCATAGAGAAAACCCTGCTGGGCTCTTTGCCAGTTATTTTCTTATACAGCTGTGGATAATAAAGCTCAAGACTCTCCATAAACGCCTCAAAGCCCTTGTGTCCCGTTCGCTGAAGAATGTCCAGGAGAACACCTGAAATAATGGCAACAGGATATTCTATGCAGTTACTGCTCTCTTTAGTTATTTGTAACTTAGCAAAAAATGGCTTCGCTTCCTTCACATACAAAAGTCCCTGGGATCCAATCACAGAATCAATTAGGTTGGAAAAGAGCTCTGGGATCGAGCCCATCCTCTGACTGAACCACCTTGTCTAGACCATGGCACCAAGTGCCACATCCAGGCTTTGCTTAAACACCTCCAAGGAGGGTGACGCCAGCACCTCCCTGGGCAGTCCTTCCACTGTCTAACTCCCCAGGCAATCCCAAACCAATGGCCTAGAAACCAGGCTATCTGGTATTTGAGGTGCTCCCACCTGCCTTCCGTTTGCGCATGACCAGGCTGGGGTCATTGAGAACCTGCTCCTCATCATCCGGGCTGAGCACTTTGCACTGGCGCAGGTAAGGGGTGATCCGGGAAGGGTCAATCACAGAGATCAGCTTCACACGGAAGTTCTCCAGGTTATTCCAGCAGATCTCATCATTATCCTCTTCCAGCATGTCAGCGGTGAGGGGAATCAGTGAGCAGCGTCGTCCTGTCTGGAATAAAGCAACCAAAACACAGACAAGCAGACCCTGAGCCTCTCAGAGCAGTGTGGCAGTGGTGGTGAAACCAAGGGTGCTCAGACTGAGAATGCAGAAGTGCCCTCATCAGCCGTTGCCTCTGCTTTACGAGCAGTTCACTCTTCCTTCCCCACCTCCCAGCATCTGAGATCCTGTGTTCTGTCTGACCACACAGACACCAAACCTGACACCCACAAGAGCTGATACTTTACCTCAGAGCTGTAAAATAAACTTTTATTCCCTGTTAATATCAGCCAATCTGTATCACCAACCTGCGCCTCTGCAGTCACAAAAGCTTCCTCGATTCTCCTCCCGTGTCCTGGCTCTGAGAAAACCTTGGGTGCAGCCCCCTCTGTGTTTTGACTAGAGAAAAGATGATTCCAGGAACAAAACTGGTTTTAGAAAAAAGGGGAAACTACTCAGCTATACCCTGAGACGGGAAAGGGAAGGAAAAGAAAAAGAGTGAGAAATAAAAAAAGGGGAAGCCAGAATGGATGATGGGGGAGGACAAGGATGGCAATGGACTTGTGAGTCAGCAGCAACACATGGACAGTGATTTTAGATTAATTCTGCTTTTGTTTTCTAATCTGTCCCAGTGAAGTACCTGCTGGGGTCCAGAAAGTTTCCTTGTGCAGTGGTCAGGAGGACTAAAAAGAATGAAAATCACAGCCATAGGTGTGTGCAGCTGACTTCAGGGGACAAAACAAGCCACAAAATTGGAAGAAAGGGGCTCTTCAAAGGCTTTGCAGCTGTTAACATCCTTATCCAGGAGAACAGGTGGCAGCAAGAACTTGCTCTTGGTTTAGACTTCAGCTGAAAAGGATGATTTCTATATTGATGTCTCTAATTCTGGATGTCCTCAAGCTTCCAGCATAATTCTGACAACTCAGTATTTTGAGGGAAAGGGAGTCAGGTCTTGGCAAAGAACACAACCCCCATGATTCCCAAATCGGGCTGTGGCCCTGGCAGCACTTAAAGGAGCAGCCCAGCAAGCAGCACTGTGATGATGCTGAGCACCACCAGAAGACCTGTGCCTGCCTCCCCACCTTCCCACAGCCCTGGAGCTGAACCCAGAACTCACTCAGAGTGTTTGGAAAAAGCCTGGCGAACACACACGTTCCCATTAGCTCCCCACTCCACTCTTTGTTCTGCTTTCCAAGTTTATGGAGAGTTTTTCCGTGTTACCATTAGGAGTCGGGCAGAGATGCTCAGAGATTCTTTCAGCCTGTGTTTCTTGTCATGAAATCAGCTTTACACTAAAAAAAGATGCAGTACCTGTGTCAGCTGTGCCCTTGCTGCAGGCAATCAGTGTCTGTTAATTGACCAACTTAGCCTTGGGAGGTTTTATTCTAGTGACAAATCAATTTAATCCTGAAAAAGGACAAAGACAGCTGCTGCTTATACAGTTTTTCAACAAACAAGGGCATCTTTTGAGCAGCACTTGCAAAGGCCAACAATCATTTAGAGCACAGCTCAGCTTTCCCACCAGTGCCTCACTGTAACAGCCTGGGCACAGCACCCACAACTGTGCAGCAGCTCCTGCCACAGGTGAATTTCCTGGAAAACTCATATTACAGAAAACAGAGTACACTGCAGGAGGAAAGCCATTCCACAATCATTCCCATTGCTCCCTAATGTCTTGACACCAAATTGGCACCCAGTGACCCTCTGCCCCCAGCTCTGCCTGAAGAGCCCTCGTGGAAAAGCTGGAACTCCCAACACAACTCCCCACTGCGCTCAGGGAAGTTCAGTCAGTGCAGTGCAATGACGCTTTCACAGCACTTTCCCTCTAGATTTTATCAGCTTTGCCTCAGCTAACCTTGCACCTCTCTGCAAGACAGAAATTGCTGGGTTATAAATGAAGAAACAAGTTTTTTTTAAGTGATTTGTGATGTCTGCACAGGGCAGGCTGTGGAAGAATCAAGAAAGAATCCTAATTCAATCCTGCAGTTTTAGGCACATGAATATTCATTCCCTATGTTCTCCCTGGTTTTCATGCAGCCTGAAAACTTCATGTTTCTCATTAGCAATCACTCTCATACACACATTATTAAAAGCACTATTTACCAGGAAAAAAACCCACACAGAATACACCAGTAATTTTTAAGTGACAAAAATAAAACATCTGTATTTCAACAAATACTTAAGACTCATTTTGATACAAAATTAATCTGCTGCTTATTCCACAGTATTCAGACAGTTCCCAAGCAAAGCCCCTGTCACGGCACTAAAAACCACCCAATTAACACATTCTGAATATGGATAAACATTCACATAAATAGGGGCTAACACAAGAAGGAAATAAATAACCACCATTGCTTGTTTCCCCAGATTTCCAGCAATGTTCCCCCCAGTGTCTATGGCAGGTGTGAGTTTGAAAGAGCAGAAGTCTGTCCCTGAAAGATTTCCCTCCAGCCAGTTTCCTTAGTTTTTGCACCTTGCCTACAGATGCAGATTTGGTGGAGGGGTGGGAAAATCAATCCAGCATTTTCCTCTTCCCCAGGTCCATCCAGTCAGCGTGTTGGAAGTGATAAAAGTGAACAGTGCAAAGATTCTCTCCTCCTGCCAGGCAGGAAGGCAGAGCTCATTCCAGTGACCCCTGTAACAAAGCACAAGCAGCTCCTATCAGTCACAGCATTTTTACAGGGAAGTTGCCCTTTTGGAGTTTCTAAAATGAATTTTCAAGAAAAAAAAACCCATAACCATCTCATCTGACAACCACGTGAATCAAACACTCTTTGGGTTCATTCCATCCAGTGCACCAAAAGCCTCAGCAGATATTAGGACATCACCCATTCCTACCCTACACAAGCTGGCCTGCTATAACCATTGAAGAATGAGGCCAAATAGGGGAAATAAACCCCAAACCCCACAAAATTGCTCAAAGATGAAGTATTAAAGAAAAACTCCACTGTCAAGCCTGTAGAGTGCTACCAACTAGGTGCATACTAAGTAGGCAGGGCATGAACTAAAAGGCTGCCAAATGTTTGAATTTCATGAGCTTTATATATAATTTTATCATAGAGACATCAACTTTCCCTCTCCGCAAAATATTATCAGCCTTAGGCTGTGATTGATGGTGGCTGTAGAACTCTGTGTCCTCGGGGAACAAGAGCAGAGATCATTTCAGTCCGTTCCTGGGGTCATGATTCATTGTCTGAGCTGAACCACACACAAATGCGGCTCAGCTTCTCAGCAAGAAGTACAAACCACTGAGTAGCTACTCACACATTTCCTTCTCATATCCTCCTCCTCTTCCTGCAGCGAGCACTCCTCCTGATCTGAGGAGCTCTGGCATCAGCCCCATCAGTGCAGGAGCCCAAGGCAGACTGAGCAATGCTCTCTTCAGCCTTCATGCCCTGCAACAGAAGCAGGACAGATGATCAACACTGTGAGAACTGCAAACAACCCTTTCAGCCACCTTTTTATTTTAATGAGCTCGCCAAGATTTCTAAAACAATCTTTCATTTACCTTCACAATGAAGCATGGGACAACATTCCCTTACCAGTGTCAGAGAAAGCACAAAACATGACAGTTTTTAAAGTGAGAACAGAGGCCTGATTGCAAAAATGCAAGAGTTGGGGCAGCAGATTATGAACTGAAAGGGAAAGGGAGCTTTGATATCCCCTTCTGGGAACTGTCATGCCAAGTTTAAGGTGCTACATAAACCATGGGCTCTCACCCTCCCAGATGAGCTGCAGAGCTTTTCCTTTCATCAGCTGTAAAACCGTGTTTATTCAAAAGGAGCAAATTTCTGCTACACTTAAGAACAGTGGGGTTTTCCCCCTGGATTCCAGTGCAATATTTATCTGGCAGTAACATTCTGCTTTTAGCCCTTGGCATCTTTGTTTTACCTGATTTAGTAAACCAGCATCTTTGTCTCCAGGCTCATCCCCAAGTCTCCAATCCTCCCGTACTCCTGTTAATTCATTCCTACAACTCTCCTCCTCAGACACTTCTTTCTCACTCTGCCACTCCTCGTCATCACTCTCCTCATGTTGCTTCCTGCAGGCTGACAGAGTTGTTGTCACTCTGGGGGGAGGCAGAGTTGCCAGGACAGCTGGGAGTGTGAAGGCTGCCAGGAATCTGGCTTTCAGCAGGAGGTAAGCAGGGTTATCACCCAGTTTCTGCTGCACCAGTTCTCCAATGGCATGGAAAACATCCCCAGTGCCCTCATCCCCACTGGCCCCAGAGGGCAGGAGAGAGGCTGCTTGCTCTTCCAGAGCTGCTTTCTGCACAAGGAGCTTCGACAGCGTTTTTATGTTGCAGAGAAAAGGTGGCAAGTAAGGCAGCCTGGTCTGCAGTGACGGCACCTGGACCCCATGTTTCCCACTCAGCCACTCCTTCACCAGCCCCTCATCCTCCAGGGAGATCAGGCTGAAGTCAAGGAGATTCCTCCCTGCACTGGAAGTGCTTGGCTGGGGAGGGACGTCAGCACTCGGTGGTTTGGAGGCAATGGGTCTGTTCTTCAGTGCCCGGGCACCAGAGCAACCAGAGCTCCCCGGGACATTGCTGCGAGGAGCTGCAGCCTTTGGCTGGAGCACAACCCCTTTCCTGATGCTGTCTGGATTGGAGGAGGATCTGCTTGTCATGACGGAGTCACTGCTCCTTCCCAAGCTGGTGAGACTGGGCACGGGCTGGGAATCAGAGGCCTGAGTGTTGGCAGGGGGCCGTGTTTGGGGCAGCAGCACAGCACGCAGGGCTGGGCTGTCAGCCAGAGGAGCAGCTGGAGCTGCAGAGGAGTCTGGAGCCACGGAGGAGCCATCTGAAGATGCAGGGGTTACAGCAGAAACACCCGATGTGCTGCATCCAGGAGGCACTGAGGTCTCAAGTAAGGGAACTGGGGACTGGTCATCCTCTCCCACAGGAACTCGTGCCAGCTGGGAACGTGGCCCTTTTGTCTCTGCACCGCTGGGGCGAGGTGGATTTGCTCCAGCTGGTACAGGAGTCCCTCCCAAACCAGAGCCATGGCCATTGGAAGTCACAGTTGTCTGACACTGGCTTCTCCCAGCAGCAGCTGGTGTTTCCTGGGGAACACTCACCACGGTCTGCACAGCACTGGGGAGCAGAGCCTGGGGGGTGACAACCCACGAGAAGGGCAGGACGCTGCTGGGAATCACGGGAGAAGCAGCTTGTGGGGTGACAAGAGCAGGCAGCAGGCTGACTGGCCTCTGCTGTGGCCCATTACTCTGCAGCTCACAGGTGGCTGGAGTGGAAAGGGACAATTTGCTGGTGGCAGACTCCAGGCCAAGGGGCACCAGTGTCATCTGGTGTGGCACAAAAGCCTGGTTTTGCAATACTACTGAAGCTGAGCTACTGGCTGCCACCTGACCATTGCACCCTCCCTGGTCTGGGGCCTCCTCTGCTGCAGCTGGATTCACGCCTGGAAAAACCTCTCCTTCAGGCATGCTTTCCTGTTTTAGTTCCTTCTTGGACTGTAGATGTGTCCCTTGTGAGCAACCAGGGCTTTCCCCAGTTTCTGGCACTGCTGAGGAATGGTTTTCAGGCACAAGAGGAGAAGCAGAACCTGCAGCAGAAGTCCTTGTGGGCACTGGTGAACCCTGTACCTGGCTATCTGTGCCAGCAGCTGCTGCAGGTTTGCTCCCTGCTTGTGCAGAGGGAATGATTTGCTGTGGTGGGTGCTGGATTATCAAAGGCCCTGAAACCAGCACCACTGGGGCAACCAGCACTGTCCTCTGCATGGCCTTCTTGGCCTGGAACTGCCTCAAGCGCTTCTCTCGCAGCAATTCCAAGACAGTTTTAACCTTCTGCCTTTGCCCCTGGGCTGGGGGAGCTCCCTGCATGGCTGCACAGCTCTCCAAGGCACCAGTGGAAGTTTCTCGTGCTCTCAAGGCTGGAGGTCTCCTGACAGCATTCCTTGGTATGCCCCGTTGGGAATTCCTCTGAGAACAAGGCTGGGATGAGTTGCCTGCAGAGGAGAGGAAATAAAATTACAATGACTGAAAAGCATTTCCAAAAGCCATTCCTCAGCTATTAAACATCAAGGGATGTGGCAAAATTCCTGTTTGTGAGAATTCCTACAACACTAAAGTCCTGATTTAGTGAAGCCATGTCCATGTGGTAACAGCCCCAGAAATCAGATAGGATGGAATGCACCTTAACACCCCACTCAACTGGTCCAGTGCCACTGGTCCCCCAGCCCTCCAGGGTTTTTTCCAGTCCTTACCAAAAGGGAACATGTTTAAAGATCCAAGAGTAGCAAAAATGAGCATGACAATGCAGGTTTGTCCCCAAAGTTCTCCTTCAGTTAAACTGGTCATTAATGTAACAGTGATGAATTACTTGAAAGTTCTTGCACATCATAAAAATAAATGTTCTGGTAGGTACCTGAAGAAGTCTCCGTATTTTGGGAAGCCTGTAAAAAAAATTATACTGAATTATACTTCTGATAAATCTAAAGATGATTAGAACAGCACAGATGTGAATCAAACCTATTATCTGCCAGCTCCTGAACAAACAGCCCTACAGCCAGCACTTACTCTGCCTCTGAACCAAAACAAATTGCTAACACACATAAACTGTGTGGCCACGCAATTAAAGGGCTTATTTTAGTCCAGACTTCAGTGGGAAAAGCTTAAAAACACAATACCTGCTGAGGACTCCTTGTGTTAGCCTTAGGCAGCTCCAGCTCCCTCAGCTTCCTCTCCTTGATGATCCTCATACAGCCTTTGGTATCAATCTGGAAGAGCTGCAAGGTGAGAGCTGCATTAACGTTTGGCTGAGAACAAAAATGTTTTGGTGGGATCAGTGGCAAAATGAGATAGATGGGACACGTTTCACATGCAAGATTCCGGGGGCATTTTTACACTTACAGAAAAAGCCCTGACAGGATCAGATTTTGGATGCAGGACTTATTTAAGAAACTTCACATGCAAGATACGAGGGCAGATTAATTAATCTAAGTAATTAGATTATTTGTTTAAGAAACAAAGACAAACCATTTAAGCCCCAAATACTGGACAATAAAGCCTAGCACTGTTTGAAAGCAGGTAATGCTACTAAGACAGTAAAACTTACCCGAATGAGCAGTGCAAACAGGGGAGTGCTGGTGAGACTGACTGACTTAACCTCCTCTCCAATAGCAGCAGCTAGAAAGAAATCCAGCATAACAATCAGCTGGGAATTCACTCAGAAGACATCAGAAAGCAGGGACAAAGGTAGGATGGGTCCCCAGTACCTTTTGTCTGGTGAAAATCCATCCTCCAAGCCTGCAAGGTGCGGGGCAGCAGCACGTTGCCCACCCACGGGGTCACCGCCATCAGCAGCTTCCTGTCCAGGCTCAGCCGCCTCCAGTGCTCCCTGTCCTGGCGCTGGGCTCTCCTTGGCAGCCCCTGGACACCCTGGCCAACAGCTGCACCGACTCCAGGGGCTTTGGCTAAAAGGCTGCCAGGAGGTTTTAGCATCTTTAATCCCCGTGCATGAAAAAATACACAGTTAAGAGTTCCCGTTAGGAAGGTTCTGCCGTTAGTCCCAGGACAAGCCATTCACAGGGCAATTAGGACAGAAAACTGTGAGCTTTTCCTCTTGGGATTACAGTGCAAGATCTATGATTATATGCAAAAAAAAATCCCTACTAAGCACAGCCTGGCAGTGCTCACGTCACAAGAGCAGACAAGACAAGAGGCACTCACAAGTTTCCTCTGGAACCTCGTGTTATTCCTTAATATTGTTCTCACTTCCTCCAGGCTGACCCGCAGCACTTGTTTTCCACACTGGGAAGCCTGAAGATGAAAGCACACAAGAAAAGACAGAAGGGAAAGTAACTCACAGAAAATTGCTTGCACTGGATATGCACAGCAGGTACAAGTTTTCAACGTTGCTGCTGTTGAAGGTATCTCATTGAATGAAATCAACCCTGAAAACCTTTACTTTTAGTCCTTGTGCATCATCACAGCACTAAACGCCTATTTCATAAAAGCTTTTGTGTGAGGAATCTACCAAAACCCAAAAATGAGTATTTTCTGGGTGATTATCTTCACATTTTTTGACTTAACGGGACAAGAGAACGAACAGCAAGATGTTATCTGCTCATCACATCCTGCCCTTACTGCAGCAGCTGCACTTCCCTTCTAACTTCTGATCCAAGCTCCCATCCCAGCTCACCTTGGCCATCACTTCTGCCGCATTCTTCACCACCACGTCTGTGGCATGGGGCTCCCCAATGCCCCTCAGCAGGGTGTTCAGCTCAGAGGATTCACCAGCAGCTCCGTCTCCGTCACAGGCTGCCCTCGGAATGTCACTGCAGCCGGTCCCTGCCCCAGCCCTGGCAGCAGAGAGGAGGGACTGGATTTGGCACCTCACTCTGGCTGCCTCCTGCGCGTCTGTCCGTGTCGGGATCCACAGGTCGATGCTGGGGACTGCCCACTCCTTCCTGCTCGTGGTGCTGGTGGCCTCCTCCTCCGCCGAGCTGTCTGCCAAGGGCAGCTCCACGTCCTCGTCGCTGCTGCTCTCTGAAGGGCTGGAGCTCTCAGCGTGGCGCCGTTTGGTCGCCCTGGATCTTTTCTTCTTGGTCAAGACAAGCACAGACTCGTTTTAGTCAGTGTTCACCCCTGGCTTGCAACTCTCTCAGATCACTAAGTTTCCTTTTCCATCTTCGACATGGTCTTAAGCAGCCAGAATTTCTCAAGGGACTGGGACCAAAACTGGCCACTCATGAGGTACAGACATGAAAACCTACATATATCCCATCCTTACAGGCATTTCAAGGCAGTAAAGAATTCTGGATAATGTACAAATATATGGCAAATTAACTTCAGCCCTTCAGAACAAAGGCTGCCTTACACATCAAAAAATTAAACCACGAATGTCCACGACAAAAATCTTGATTGTGTGAAATCAGTGTCAATTTTAAAATTAATTTTACAGGATTCTACGTTTAGATTAGAGAAACTCAGTTGAAGAGATGGGACTGTGACACAGCAGGATTTCCACAATACCTTAGAGCCAATCATGATTTTCCACTTGCTCAGGCATTGGGAGTTAGTCCGATGTGGCAGGTCAGAAGCTACTTTACTCCAGCGACCTGAAAAGGATGCAGAACATTTTTATTTGTGCCACAAACTGGGCGACAGGCCTTTCAGTGCAGCCATCACACACACATTATACATTTCCATGGATAAGAGACAGAGCTACTGCATGAACGGATCTCAAATCCTTAATACCCACAACACGAAGTTGCAATCATCAGTACAAAGCAGAGCCTGCAGGGCCTACAATGAAAGAGGAGAAAGCCTCAATGACACCTCTAAACTTCTACAGATCAAGCCACAGACACACCTACCCAGGCCATGCTTTTCAACCAGTTCAATCAGCTGCTCCTCTTCCTCCCAGCTCCACTGGCCTTTCTTTACACCCCAGCGCAATGCTTTTACGTACCTTCGAAATGAAAACATTACGGTCAGGAACATTCAGTCCTGCTTGTAAAAATCAGATCACCACTGCACTCCAAGGCTGAACAAAACCAGCATTCCTAATCAGAGCTTTCCTTTTTTTTTAAGGGGCTGGTACTTGGCCTGAACTCACCGTTCCCGGCACTGAGCGTCGCTCCTGCCCGGCACTTCCGTCCGGATTTTGTACCACTCCTTCTGCCCGTACTTGTTAACTGCTGCCATCAGCATCTGTGTGCATCAGACAGAACAAGAGCTGAAATCCTCACCAGCATCAACCCTGGCAGGCCCGAGACAGCAGCAGTTGTATCTGTTTCCTGTGCAAATCCCTGAACAAAACTGTTCAGGAGCTTCTAAGCCCTCTTGAGCTGTGCAGTGCCCGCCGTGGTGTATTTCACACTCCTGTGTGCCACTGCTAAAGCTCAGATATACAGCCCTGCCACACCTCAGCAGCCAAACATTCCCACCCTGCAATTCCAGGCCCAGAGAATGGAGCTTACAGCATCTTCCTCTGGTGTCCAGGGTCCTTTCTTCAAGCTGGGGTCCACACTCTTCGTCCAGCGGTAAATCAGCTGAGCAGAATCTCTTCCTTCCATGTAATAAGCAACTAGAAATTAAAAGGTTTATTTAACTCTGTTGTAATTAATGTTTCTTCCTTTATTTGGACAACAGTTGCTAGCAGTGATTGCCAGAAGCAGCACTTTATGGTGCTCAGCCTGCTTCAGCCAAATTTCCAAGATGGATAAAGGTTCCGAGAGATATTAAGTTCTTGCTGATATAATGAAACTTCCAGATAGGTACAGGAAAGGCAGAGAGCACAGCTTCCACCAAGGAAAAGGGAATGGGAGAGTGAAGCATTCCAGGTGAACGGAAGGTTTGTCACTTACTTTTCTTGTATGGGATATGGCTTCCCACTCTCATCTCTTGAACAAGCTCTAAAAGCATCTGATCCTCCTCCTTGGTCCATTCTTTCCTTTTTAAATCTTTGTTATAGATTTGGTACTTCTGCAAGCACTGGAAAGGTGTCCTGTTCGTCTTAATACAAGAATAACAGAGATAAGCAGACAACTTATGAGGACAAAAAGCAAGAGGGAAGAGTTAAAGTACCAAACGTTTTTGGTACTTCTCAGAAAGCATTAATTAACAGCGAATTAGCATTAACATTGTTTTCTAAACCTGACAATAGGCAAAGTAAAGCCAGAATGAACCAACTTGTCACCTCAGACCTTACCCCCAGCTCCTGGGCAATGGTCTGCCAGTCCAGGTAGTTGTGCTTAGCAGCTATCTCCTTCAGCCTCTCTATTTCCTCCTCAGTCCATTCTTTTTTGTTGATGCTTGGATGCTCCCAATTTTGCCAAAACTTCCTCAGTTCTTCTGAGCTACGCTGTCCATCAAACTAAAAGAAACAACAGAAATACATTTGGTTCTCAGAGCTGGGATTAAGACACCTGGACAAAGAGGAAAACCAGTGTTTTGCATTCCAGATATGTCCTGTTGCCAAGTTTTCCAGAATTAAATCACCAAATGTAACAAGTTGAGATCACTTAACAGTCAGCCTGGAGAAAGGCAGGCTGGAAACGCTGGATGCAAACCAGGCCAGGTGATTCTCAAGAGAAAGGACACAGATACCAGAAGCAGGAGAACAGCTGAGCCCCCAACTCACATGGACGTTTGAAATTTTGTCCCAGTCGTGCTCATCGAATCTGTTTCCTATTAATTCACTTTCTGGGAGTTGGCTAAAGCAGAAGGGACAAAGAGGAAGAAAGAATCATATTAAAATGGTAATTAAACACTTCTTGGTCCTGCTTCATCTCATTCCTCCCACCTGTTCCTGACTTCCACAAGAACAGAACACTTGGGTTAGCAGGAGAAACAATTAATGCCATACCCCAATACGTTGCTCTAGATCTGTCCATTAGCAAAAGCTCAAAAGTACAAAACATTTCAGAGCTCTGCTCCTGTGCTGCTAAACTAAGAACCACTTAAAGCAGCACCTCTCTACTGGGTACAGACATTGCACTTTGTGTACCAAGACCCAAACACATTTCTTAGCAAAGAACTGGGGGGATGAGAGAGCTGCAGAGCCTCAACAGAACTTAATTTTTTACAAGCCAACACAAAAAAAACATTTCTCCAAATGTCACGTCTAGAAGTGGGAGGAGGGAACTTTCAGAGCTCAACTCTGAGACATTTTTCACCAAGAACATAGAAAAACTTCTTACTTAATTGACTCTATTTCTTGCTCCAACTCTTTGATTTGCTTTTCCAAAATCTGTTTCTCCATTTCAGTCTTGAGTTTCTCCAGTTTCTGATTCCAATAACTCATCCTGTTCAAAGACATTTTTAGCATTACTTAACAGGACAGATGGGAATGAGGTCAATGGCATCAGGAGATGTACAGCAGGGACAGTTTCCCCACCAGTATCATTCCTCCCTTCAAGTCTATTTCCACACAACACTGCTGCTCTCCCACATTCTCCCACATGGCACACTCATTGCCCTATTTTTGCCCCTTCAATGCAATCACTGACCCAGAACAGGTCTCAGATAAACCATTTTGGTGTTTACAGGGAGAACCAATGGTTGCTGCAACAGCAATAAAGACTGTGCCAGCTCCAGCACAGAAATCCCCTGCTGGACACAGCACCAGGCCTCACCACACATCACAGGTTCTGCCTCAAGCCCTGCAAAGTATTTTAAGTTACACCAGAGCGCCAACGGGAAGAAGTACATGGCTATAAAATCCCACAAACACAAACAATTAACACAGGAACTTGCTGCAGCACGGTGGAATCCCCACATCTACCTCCCCTCCTTTCCCATGCCATGTTCTCAGCAGGAGAAAAGAGGATTTTGGGGCAGGACTCACTTGAGCAGCTTTGGCTGCAGCAGGCGCTGCAGGCGGTCGCTCACCACTGATTTCTGCAGCAGCGTCTTCTCTCTGCTCTTCCCTGAATGAAACACAGGAGCAGCCAGACATGAGAGCAGAGCCACTGCCAGGAGACACCCACTGCCCCCAGCACCCCGGGAATTGCCTAAATCACCAACACGGTGTCACACCTGGCAAGGCACAGCCTGTGGCTCAGCTTTATCGGGGTCTCCAAAGAGACCCCAAAAAAGGAATCACCCCGTGAGCAACTGGAGCTGCAGGTGTCCCTTGAACTTGTCTCATCTGGGCATGGAGATATACATTTATATGAATATATACATGTTCTAGCTCTTCTAGAACACTGAAGAGCACACAGAGTGACTTACACTGGGCTGAATGCAGTTGTTCGAAGGATTTTATGCCTTGAGCTGCTTTTTCCTTGGCATCTTCGTTGGAAGGAGGGCCCTGATGAGGATTGGAAGGGTTAGATACACTGAAGAGTGACACAAAATTACCGTTTCTTCTCAAAACTCCAGCATGAACTGCTACAAAAATAACTGGAAACTCAGGCTTGTGCAAACTGTTACGCTGCTGAGTCACCTTGGTCAGCAAGAGCTCACAGATACATTGTTTAAAGAGAAATATTACCACTCATTGCTTGAATGTATTAATATATAGACGGTGATGGTTGACATCTTGGCTACCACAAAAATATCTCCTTTTGCTGATGACCTTTTAAAAACACATGAAAAAAAGTACTAATAATTGCCCCAGAAGATATAAAAAAAAAAATTACAGAAAATCTCAGGAACTGAGAAAACTCAGCTTCACAGACAATCAGATTTCAGTGAGTGCTTTAAACAGCAGCATGGGATTGGGTCGTGCAGATGAAGACAAATAAAGCTAAGTTGCAACCAAGAATGTTCAAGCCCCTGGTGGCTGCAATTCCACTCCTTGGAACTCACAGGGCTGAACAAACACTTCCAAAAGAGGGTGAGTGACAAGTGAGAGGAAAAACGTTTTGGCCTGAGGAGGGACAATCAGTTACACAACTGAAATTAGAACAGTTTAAGCACATTACAATGTACATCCACCACTGAAGACACATCAGCCTGGAAGCTGTTTATATTTACTTACAATTCCTGTTGTTTTATCCTTAAAGTATGGCTTCATGAAATGGCCCAAAAACATATTTGTTGGTAGATTTCTGCCATCTCTTGCCTTTGCTCTTTTTGAACCACCAAGCTCACGCATGATTTCCTTCTGCAATACAGGAATGAAGTGAACTGCATCAGTGTCTCCTTCGAATTCCTGATTTCAGAGAGCAGGGGCTGAGCCATCACAAACACCCCAGGCAGGGCTCTAACCTGCACCACCAGACTGTTCTGCACCACCAGACTGTAAACCAGAGCAAGACTTAAAGGCAGGATTTGGAACTTCCTGAGTTTGCACAGTGCACTGCAGATGATTAAAGAGATGAATAAAATACCCACCCGCCACAACAAAATAAAACACAAGCTGTAAAATACCCATTTTTGGTTGTAAGAAAGCATTGAAATGTGAGCCAAATAAACCACATTAGTCTTGGGCTTGAAGGGGGAGAAAAGATGGCAAATGGCAACCCAGAAAAGCACAGAAATGAACATTTCCCTCCTGCTTTGCTCACCTGCTGCTGTTTGTTTTGTGCGATGAGCAGCTCCACCTCCTCAATCTTTTCCTTGATAACTTCCTGGTACACATGGTTCATCTGCAGGCAGGTTTCTGGATCCTGTGGCAGGCTTTCAACATCATCGTCGTCATCATCGTCATCATCATCATCATCATCATTGCTGTCTTCTATTTCCACTTCCTTGGGGCAAATAAAGTATTTAAGGAGAAAAGAGAGAGAAAGAGCTGTTTTAAGAGCAGGTGTGTAAGAATCAGCTCTGTACCTCAGCACTGGCTCAGCTGACCCTGCTGTGTGCCCACAGCCCGGGGGCTGGCAGGGACACGGGGCAGCAGGGAGGCCTCTGACCCCGGCCCTTGTCACGTGGAGAAATCTCTGACACTGAATAACAAAGTCCTGGGCAGGAATAGCCAAACTCCAGGTCTGACTGAGCACAGAGCCAGGGCAGCAGCCTGGATTTCCCCAGAGCAGGGTAAAGTTTCCCTTCCTCCTGCTCCCTTCAACAGGAAATACATGCTTAAAGAGCAAACAGTTACCATTTCAGCGTGAGAATCCTCATCATCTTCATCTTCATCATCTGTTAGACAAACAAAACACAAAAATGCTGATTGTAGGGGGATAAAAGGAAAGCTTTAAACGCAGATATTTTCAATGAAAGCACAGAGGAAAAAGCACCAGAGAGATCTCAGACACGACCAGCAGTGGGTTGGGATACTGAGAGCGCTGTCAAGTAAAAAGTGCATTTAG
Source organism: Dryoscopus gambensis (assembly GCA_013389985.1). Taxonomy (NCBI): domain Eukaryota; kingdom Metazoa; phylum Chordata; class Aves; order Passeriformes; family Malaconotidae; genus Dryoscopus; species Dryoscopus gambensis. The sequence continues at coordinate 127,861 of WEIT01005664.1, forward strand.
TTATACTCCACTTGTTATAAATAAGAGACCAGATTATCAATTTAACAACTGTCCATTCATTTTATACTTCATTGTAGTTTATTATTTATTACCTGAATGTTATATTTCGTCCTTTATTAACAGTTACTGCTAATTACTCTGTTGTAAAAAAACCCTCCAACTCTGCGGTAAGCTACTCCTTATCAGAATATGTAAATTAAGGAATGTATGGCATCCCTACCCTTCCCCCGTTGCCCAGCTACCCCACCCCAGGCCTGTCTGAAGATACCAGAGAGAAGAAAAAAACAGAAAACCTGATAAGCAAACGAAAGCTTAAAGGACCCTTGGGAAAAGCAACAAACCCCTAGAAAAAAAACAAGTTAAAGACGAGCCAACGAACTTTTTAAGAAAAATCAACCCAATTACACGATCAGTTGGAAGGAGAACATCACCTGACCAGCTTTTGGGTTTCCTTTTTGATCACCACAAACAATAAAAGGGTCGACTGAGAACACCCCCCCTCCGATGAAGAGTTGAAATTGCTTTCCTGGCCACTCCCCTGTGAGGAGAGCAGGCCCGGCTTTATCCCTGTGAGTGGCAAGGCCGAATTCCTCCTCCCCCACGTCGGAGCCGGGAGCAGCGGAGGTGTGCGCAGCCTGCCGGGCACCCAACCCAAGCTGATCACTTTTAATAAAGGCTTTTAAAGGACTCGCAGTCCTGCGAGTGTATTTATACACATAAGTGTGTATTTATTTCACACTTATGCATTATTTTGTTGTTCTGGAGAAGGAAAAGAAGAGCAGCTCGGGATAACTACAGCCACAACCAAGCTGCGTCCCGGTCCTGCACAGCACAGCCTCCCGGGTGTGCAGCCACGGGAACGTTCCAAGGCAGGAGAAACACGAACTTTGCCCCGGCAGCCCCTCAGCAGCCCTCGGGGCGGGCGGAGGGCGGGCAGGAGCCGCACAGAGCCGCAGGATCCAAACAGGGCGGGCGGCGGAGCCTGCCCGGACAGAGGGGCTCCCACCGCCACCGATTCCTGCCCTTGCAAAACGAACTTCAGCAGGCGCACAAGGGCTGGGGGACGCTGCAGCTCGCACGGCAGTTTGCGATGCTCGCTCCGGCCTCGGGATTTCACTGCCGGCGGTATTCGCTGGCTCTTGGGCGCTGAGGGAACGCGCGAAGCGCCGGCGGCCGCCAGGGGAGCGCCGCGAGCCCTCCCAAACCCGTACCGGAGATGATGCTGGAGTCGGACAGGCTCAGCTGGATCTCGGCGCCGCCGGGCTCCAGGCTGCGCTCCAGCTGCTCGATCTCCCGGCGGATCTTCTCCCGCTCCGCGTCGAGGTCGAGGCCCTCGGGGGACC